>CAAKHB010003683.1:47201-63444 GCA_901007665.1 Aeoliscus strigatus
AAAAGTTTGACAATGTTGATGCTGCTGTATGACACTGACACGACTAGACATTTGAAACATTCAACATTCAGACAACGAAATGTAAAACACACACACACACACACACACACACACACACACACACACACACACACACACACACACACACACACACACACACATACACACACACACATATATATATATATAGTGCATATCAAAAAGGATGTCAAAAGACTTTCTTTTTCATCAGTGGATTTGGCGGTGTGTGTGTGTGTGTGTGGGGGGGGGGGTGCTATCCATTGTGGTGACATTTGAGTTGTCTGCTCTTAAGAACAACCCCACACACACACGCGCGCGCATACTCACACAGACGCACACAAGCACACACACTCCCGTGTCCATTAACAAGCAGTAATAGAATTAGAACAGGAACTGTCCGGTCTAGACTTCACCCGGAGCATCTTCACTTAAGTGCCGTGCTGCAGAGAACAGCTAATGAAACTTGACAGAGCAAGAGAAACAGCACCACCCTCATTTCCACCTCGCCCCGGACTTGAACCACGGAGTTCCCCACCAGCTTCTTCAATATTCACACTGGGAGACCCCCGTGGGCCCCCTGAGTGGCTGCTGCTCTTGTTTCTCCTTTAAATTCCATCCGTGGCAGGATACTACCTCTGCCTCAGCCTCAGCAGCAGCAGCAGCGCTGCCTCTTGATGTTGTGGTCGGGAGTACGCATGCGCCCGGCATTGGAATTACTGCACTGGCAAGAATAAGTTCTACCCCGGCTGTCTTCACGAAAAGAGGCAAAAAAATACACAACACAAGCATGGCAGTGTTCAGAATAAGAAGAATGGGCCGTTTTTACGTGTGGATGTTCCCGCTCGTAGTGGCCGTGGTCTGCGCCCAAAGGTAAGGAAAAGGGTCGGAGGATGCTCCACTTATTTTTTTTTCTAACTCTGTGAGAGGCAGTGTGTGAAATACTTAAACACTTAGCGGTCCGGGAATGCTTAATTCTCTACTCTTTTCTCTTCCACAGTGTCGGTGTGAATGATCCTAGCAATATGCCTTTGGTTAAAGAAACGGTGGATAGACTGTTGAAAGGTTATGATATTCGATTGAGGCCAGATTTCGGAGGTAAATGAACCTAATGCAATCATCTGTTCCAGTTTGCGCCTTTGTCAGTCTGAGTCTGAGCATCAGTGTTCGCACAAAGACGATAATAACCCGGTTAGGTTTTGTTATTTCGGAGATACATTTCTTATCTATTCCTGCAGGTGACATAATATTTTAGATGACACAGTCGAGGCAACAGCAGCAGCAGCAGCAGTATAACCGGAGAACACGAATGATGTGGGTCAGATTTCGGTCCGTTTATGAGCATACAAATAAGGGAAATGTGTGCACGTTTGCTGGCATTTGCACCACTCTTGTTCCGAGTTGTCCGTGTGACAGATGATTTAATATGCCCACAACTTTTTAAGGGAATTGCCAGCACTTTCATTGCAGATGCAGATCAGCGCATCTAATCCCACCCGAAATGAACACTGCGAGGAAAAAAAACAACAACAACAAAAAACTATGACCGGTCTGAAAACAGCTAAATTCATAATCTGCCTTAACGCACATCAGTCATCAGTCATCAGTCAGTGTGTGTGCTGCTGTGAATGTGTTTGCACGGCAGCCTGTTTCTGTTGCTCACTGCTGTTCTGGTCTGCAGGTCCACCGGTGGGAGTGGGGATGAATATAGACATAGCCAGCATAGACATGGTGTCAGAAGTCAATATGGTAAGTAGGCCATTATCATTATCCTCTGACAATGAGTGTCCATTCTGGATTGATGATAGATGCATAAACCCACCAGGAGAAACACCCCACCCCCACCCCCTTTCTCACTGCTGGGGAAACCCCTCCTAACTGCTTTTCTTTCTCAACCAGACCTCAAAGGCACTGATATCGAGCTTGAAGTGTCTCTTATGTTCATTTAACTGTAACCTTTGAAGAGTGCTAATCTATTGTAGCTGACCATTCCTGACATTACAGAGTTGGGAATAAAAAGGTATAATAGCTTAATTAGAAGGAAGTTACTTTACATGATTGCTGATAATCAATATATTGTTTCACCGGAACAATTGTTTGTCAAGTTTAGTAATTTGCCAGAAAAAGTGAAGGAACTTAAAAGCAGGGCATATCCGAAGCGGAGATGAAATTTTGCTTCATCCAAGTGCACCTCCTAGTGTCGAGTTGTTACAACTGCAAGTGCAACTCTATCCTGACATTAGAAGACACTTTTGACAAATTTGACAAGATCTGACAAAAACCTTTTTTGTAATAACATACATTAAACATTTCAAAGGTCAAATGCCTTTTTTTTCTCTTTTTTTTATTAGTACCATGATCTTTGTTGGGCTTTGGTTGTTGTTTGTTGCAACTTCCTTTTGTGTGGCGCACATGCGTCCTACTGTGAAGCTGTTTGAAAGCCGTGATGTGAGTCATGTTCTGATGTCATGTGGAGTATTTTTGGCAGTAGCACCCAAAGGCTGTTGCTCATCTCTGTGCTCATGTCAGCTATGATAATGAGCAGGGATGCGTAGAGAAAACAGATGATGCCATGTCTATTCACATGTGTTTACACAGACAACCTGCGCAGCGTATGCAAACACACAATGGACTTAAGGTTTCCAAAATGGCCTTGAGCTGATAATTAAAAGTTATATTTGTCCTAGTTGACAGTGTTTGAAAGCTGCCTTACAAAATGTTTTGCACGTGAAAAACGTCTGTCATGCCTTCGGACATGATTTCTCAGAATCAAGTTCAATTATGATCTAATCAACAGGAGCAACAACATAAAATTCATACACTTCTACCTGCTTTACTCAGCAAGAGAGGGGGGAGGATGGTTCCATCACTGTTTAAGCACGATTCCTGAAACTACAGCTCAGGTTATCAAAACTGTAACCTATTTTGGCAAAACTCAGTAATTCCACTGATGAGTACTGTACATAAAATGAAAAACAAGTGAGAAAATGTTTCAACATTTTTTTCTGGGGATGTTATAATGAAATCAGTGCACACAGACACACAAGGTAACAAAAGCAAATATTTCTCTGTAATACATTACAGTAAAAACTCCTCTGTAGTCCTTGCTCTTTCTCTGTGTTCTCCATGGTCTTCCATTACAGGTTTTAAAAACAGAAGAGGCTTACTAATCTTGAATGTGGAAGTTCAACTGTCTTGTCAGTTCAAGAGGTCTAATACACATCTGAGGCCTCTTTTATACTCTAGCACATGATGAAAATGTTTTGCCAGTAGAGTTTGAACAGGTGAGAAGTGTGTCACACCAACTGGTAATTAGGATGTAACGTTTTGAAGGTGAACAAATTGTGCAGAATAAGATTTGTCTTTAGAGTTTTGGGAAAATGTGATTTAGATTTTTGTTGTTGTTGTCTTTTTTTAAACTAACAGACTCAACAATGAACATTACAGAGATGTAGATTAAAAAAACATGGACAAAGAAAACACACTAAACAAAGGCTTTGGGGAAGAGATGGGTCCGCAGTCTCTGAGATGGTTCGACAAGGTCAGACTGATACTGAGGTGCAAGCAGGTGTTTGTAGGTGAGGAGGAGTTTATAGGAGATGCAGGACTTCACACCAGTGGATTCAGTTGAGAGCGGATGTCCCCCTGAACACAACTCCAGTGCAGAGGTCCAGGTGAGAGGTGGTGAGGGGGATGGATGGGAGTCTCAGTGATGGGGTCTGAGCGTGACGGCTGGTGTCTGGATAGTTGCTGCCTTATTCACCATTCCACATTCACATTTACTGGCAGAAGCTGCTAAAGGAGAAGTTCAGCGACTAACACACGTTCACATGCATACCATCCACTGGAGAGCCACAGCCTACATTTGTTAGTACACTCTTGTTTTGGGGTTTGCACTTTTTATGAGTTCTTTCGGCCTGTCATCAATCCCAAAAACTTTAGAAATTAGGTTTGAATGAAAACAAAGGATTTGTCCTGAGAGTTTAGGTCCTGTTGTTGAAACAAGATCTTCAGGTTGTTTCATTTGTGTGCATAGATCCCTTTTATGTGTGTCTGCAGTCGACAAAAACTGTAAATGGTCAATTGGCTTTAATGCTTAAAGTATTTGTACTTACAGTAAATAACTAAAAGTGTCTGAGCCAAGTCCAAATTGTTGTGCCTTGACTGGTCTTTTAGCTGTCGAGTAAGTCATTTTAACAAACACCCTCTGAAGCATTAGGTCCTGATGCTCGAGTCACACAGCACTGCACATACCGACAAAACATTTCCCTCCATGTCTTTGAACTTTCCACCGTCAGGTTTGTTCTTCTAAAGTGAAAGTGAACATGAACAGCTGAGTCACTTAAGTGTCAGGAAAAAGGTTTTGGATGGTTCTTCCTGTATCCACTTTTAGGGTGGGGCTGCTGGTGTTGAAGCACTTGCAGTTGTTTATTTCCTTACTTCCATGTGACTCTAGCCCCTTTGTACTGGTAGAGAACCCTAACGAATAATGGATGTAGACAGCTAATGGAGACATGTCAGAGAGATGTAGCCCTTAACGCCATCACAGATGAGCCAGCAATTTGTGCTTTAGTGTGTAATAATATCTTGTATCACCCTCCAGTTCTTAAATTAAAAACACAGGTTCTAACATTGTTTATATATTTCAGTCACACCCTAAGTGCCTTTCAAATACAGAACTACATATGGGATTTCCTTTTGAAGATTCGTTTTAGCACTCTGTCTCACAGAGCAGAAATTCATTTCAGAAACAACATAGTTCGCTAGCTCACTTCAGATGAGTCATTAAACTGTCAGTATGTACACCCTCAAGCATGACTGGCCCAGAGAGCATGTCCTCGCCAGGGTTTGTCATGTACGTAGTTCAGATGTCCAAATGCAAAACCATGACTCAAGCGTGAACCCAACCTCCTTCTCACAGCTCCTTAAATGGACAGTTTAAGCTGCAGCTGCAATAAAGAGTTCAAGCATTGACTGATTTACAGAGTCATATAGTATGTAGAAAACTACATTACATGCCACTTAGGCCCAGAGCCAGACATGGAATGAGGAAAGTGTGGCAGCTATTCATTACATAGCCACCAAAGGTCACTTGTTCCTGGGTGTTACAGCCACCGTCCCAAGCCTTTGAGGGCAGAACGGGATAGGATACTAGTGTGTGAGACCTGGGGGTCAAATTTACCACCTCTGTGTACGTGACATGAAGAGACGGAGAGAGAGAGATAGACACAGACAGGAGAAAGTGCGCTGACATTAACAAGTTATCATGTGGAGAGCCAGCAGCGGTGCTAGTGTTGGAGCCAAGGTCATGTAGCTAGTGCTGCTGAGAGTTCATTCTGCATTACTAAGAGGTGAACACACTGAGAGGGATGCACTCACAGAATACCAATGTCTTGTCGGACAACCCAGGTGGACTGGCGATCCCTCTTTCATTCACAGGTTAAAGATTTTAAACTATCGATGGGCATGTTGAGGAGTTTACCTCTTCCTTCACTCTCCTCAAAATCCGATTATTCCTCTATGCTTTTTAAGTATCTATATTGGTGGCTCAACCTTTTAGCAGTTGAATCCTGAGCCAAGCATATTTTTTTTTTACATGAAAATCTCAGCAGAGGATATCCTTGCAGGTACGACGGCTGTAAATGCATTAAGACTCTACTGAAAAGTAGACCTTATTTGATATATTACACTGATACATTATAACGGATGCTGGCTGAGAGGCAAGAGATTATTGCATTCCATTGCTTTTCCATATGATTATAAAAGGGAAGAAAGATTGCGGAAGCACTTATGCGGTGCATAATTATTGCACCTGAGAGCTTTAAAATGCTATTACACCTCCATCCGGGGTCCTATCTGAATCTGTCTCACGAAACAGAACTGAAAGATTGATCATCATTTTGACATCATCAGCATTTCAGTTATCGGTTTTCGTGGCAGCAGCTGATGAGGAAAAACAATCGCAGTAAGCTCAGTGTTTCATGCGCTAAAAAAATGTATCTCAGAAGATTTAACTTTTCTGTGGCTGAGTTGTGGTAAAGATCTCCTGTATTTTATGGACTGGCCGCCTTTGTTCAAGTGTTTTCTGTCAAACTGTCAGCTGATGTGTGGCTACCAGATGACATACCACACTCAGCAAACAAGCTGCAGTAAAAAGATGACACCTGCTACGCATCATAAGTGCATCAAATGATTGCAAGCCCATTTCTCTGGAACCCACTCATACGTAGCAGCCAAATGAACATGGAGATGGCTGATTTGCAAAATGATGATTGGCTGAAAGTCATGTCAAAGATTGAGTGCCTGCTTTCGAGCCACTTACCTATGTGAGATGGAGTTTTCAGTAATAAAAATAATCAAATGTGAGTTTCTTCAGCGGGATGGCTTCAGACTGGTGGTATAAGCCAAAGCGACGCACTGACAATCAGTATTCAGTACCAGTGAATGGTGTGAGATCCATGACTCGGAACAGTTTTGCCTTCGGACGTCATTGTAAAAATGTATGATCAGTCACTGACCTTACTGCACACTTATTGATCAAATTGAACATTGAATCAGTGAATCCACATACGTAGTACATCTTGTTACATTCCTTGTAATTCACAATGTTGTGTGAGAAGGTTGCAGGTTGGACATTTATATTGCCTTTTCCTCTCAGTAGGTTAAGTGTTTTCTATAAAGGGCCAATTCTGGACTTTAGTGCAGGATGAGATTTGAGTCAGACTTAATATTGTGGTGATGTCTAAAGTGCAGCTCTCCTCCCACACTCATTTAAACCAGGTTAACCATCATCTAAGCATCATGTTGATGGTCTCAGGCTCATATTCATGTGAGATTGGTTCTTGAGAAACTTTGGTCATTAAGGACATTCCTCACTGTGTGATTCCATTAGTAACATGTAGTATGTATTTATTGGGCATGCAATGTTGTATTGATTGTGTAAATGTACATGTTATGTAATATTATGTCACACTGACACTTTCAGATCCCTTGTAATAAGCTGTGTCTTCTCCACCTGGTTTCCTCTTTCCTACCCGAGGTGCTTTGCAGAACCTGCTAAGCTTTCTCATAAATATAGGGGAAAAGAAGGAGAGAGGAAAGTGAAACATAGAAGATTCACAGGGTCACGAGGGATGTTAGCGGTAGTGAAGGAGGAAGGGATGAAATGTTTTGGGAGAGGGATAAAACAATCAGTGCATCAGTTGCATTATTCATGCTGGTATGTGTACATACATGGCTCCCTGTAGAGTGCTAGTAATCCATTTAGATAACGCTGAATGCAGCAAAAGGACAGACCCTTGACTGCAGACAATAGGCCAACACTAAGTGCATTGTGGACTGGAAATAGGATTTCTATGTCACCGCTAATAATACAGAGCATACAGGCAGGTGTTTTCTCATTAGTGGAATCAAACAACTGTAAATGTAAATTGAAAAAAAAAAGACAAAGCTCATCTAAATGTGATTATGTTAGTGATATTATGATGATGGGAGTGGAGCATATAGTATAACTCCAGAGCAGTAATTAAGTCATACTGAACGTCTCCTTCATAAGAAGAACTGCCGTCAGTAGATCAATGTGAGCCCCCGTCTCTACAGCCAAAATGCTGGTGAACTCAGGATGTGAGAAAGATCTGGGGGGAGGAGTCAGTCAGTATGTGTTGACTTTGTTTGAAAAGTTTCACAATTATTAATAAGCAGAGTGTGCATTTAAAGGACACTTCAAATATCTCCGAGATGAATGCTCATAAATACCCCTCCAACATCTCTGTTGTTCAGCTTTAGTGATCCACTCCTAGGGACGCTTATTACGTTACTACACATGCAACCACCATTTGCAGTCCCCCTCTGCTGGCCATTTAAAAGACTTCTTTTTTAATGTATTTACACATTGGTGTCACTGACTCACTTACAGTCTGTAGGTATATCACCTGCCTAATGCAGCCATGTTGAGTCTGATTAGAGGGGAATTCTAACTTGGGGGGAGAGTGAGGTGATTGCATAATACGGGTTCAACTTCCGTTAGCTGCTAACATGTCAAATCAAACATGCCCTCCACTCAATTACTAGGCTTTCCTCACTGTCACAGAACCAATATTACCATTTATATGACTAACTCATTTACCAGTCATGTGACCTTTTTCTTGACAGCAGGCCATTGGCATGATAAACAAATACATGTTGGCAAACAGAATCAACTGTAAGAGTAATCAGAAATATTTAACATAGTTAAGAGGGCTGACGTGCTGTACATCCATCACAATATGTGTGTATGTGTGTGTGTGTGTACTGTGTGCACGTGTCATGCAGCACGAGCAATGCCCTGGTTAAATCATCAATAAGATCCCAGACACTTTTTATTGTACAATTAGTACAATAACAGCTCTAAATGTCGAGGGGCGGAAGGCGTGTAATCAATTCCCCCAGGTTAAACATGCTCACTGGTTAGGTATGTGATTCACTGGGGCCTGTGACAGTGAAGGATGGGGTGGATGTTTCGCCATTAGACAACATTCACTTCCCTGCAGCTGCAGGTCTTACTGCTAAACAGCCGCATCTTGTCTACTTCTCGTGAGGCGAACAGAGGGAATTGACAGCATATTGTTCAATCATCGCAGGGAAATCGTTTCCACACCTGTCCGATGTCAAAGTGATGTTCTTCTCTTGTGATATTTTTGCTCATCCTCGCCCCGATTCTCTCTGTGTGTCTGCTTGATAATGATACAAGGTTGGGCCTTGCTACAGGGGGGATTAGACAGAGTTACAAATCGAAGTGGGTTAATCGCCTGGCCTGCCGTTTCAGGAGGTATCTCTCTGTTTTATTGGTCCCACTGCTCTATTTGTCTGGTCAGGTTCACCTTCACCTTGGTGTCAGTTGTTGAGGCACAAACAGCACTGCTCTCAAAGTAAAATCTGATAAATAAAACAAAATAATGATCATCTTATACAAACATTTCTTTGCTGCCAATTCTCTAATGTATCAGTCTCCCCCAAACAAACCTGTTTCAATCTTGAAGCTCTAGTGGACAGTTTTTCTGTGGCTGACAGAATGTCAAATACTCATATGTAACAGATGACAGAAAATAGAGGCAC
Organism: Aeoliscus strigatus; assembly: GCA_901007665.1. Lineage (NCBI taxonomy): Eukaryota > Metazoa > Chordata > Actinopteri > Syngnathiformes > Centriscidae > Aeoliscus > Aeoliscus strigatus. The sequence goes on from CAAKHB010003683.1 coordinate 56,313, forward strand.
TAAGTGTCAGGATTGGGCACTTATGTACTCACCAGATATCTTTTGTAAGGTGAGATAAGGCAGCAAATTTTAGAACACAGAAGAAACAACTTCCAAATCCCTTATATCATGGCAATCATTGCTCCAGGCTGCTGAAAAGTTATCAGAGATGTATGACAGTACACGATAGAGCAATAAATATTACCAAACATCTGAACAGCTGTAAACAGCTGTGTGTGTGTGTGTATATACAGTATATATATATATACGTATACATCATTCTGTGACTCCACCCACAAGTGTGAAAGATGTTCAGTGTGGTTTAAGATTGTTAATCAATCTAACATGTTCAGACGGACACAGACAAAGAGAGCTCCTGTGTGAGCAGAATGAGATTGCTTGCTTTAGCGTCGACACATGCAGTGACTTCATAGTGGTTCAAATGAATAGCGTGAATCCTTGATTTTTGTGGGTGCTTAAACTCCAGGGGTAAAAAAAAAGATGTGCTCTGTCCCTTGCCTGAAATGTGAGCATCAAAATGACAGATTGAGATGACACTTATAAACATATAATCTACGTACGGGGTCCTAAGAGCAAGATTTCTGGTGTCAAGGTTCAAGGTTTGTGTTATGTGCAGACAAACAGTAAAGTGACACTGGAATTACTTGTGCAGCCTATCTGAGTCAAGTTGCAAGGAAAGAACACATCTACTAACAGAGAAAAGAAGACTGGATAATAGATAGATAGATAGATGATTAATGCTTAAGAGCATTAATGTTAATGTTTAAGAGCTTAAACAATATACTAACACATATATATATATATATATATATATAAAGGTTAGGAACAATGTGTGCCACATATACTAACATATACAACTGACCTGTTTGTTTGTTTTGTTTTGGTTTTTGCAGTTCGCTAAAAGGAATGAAACATAGATTCCCTGTTGGTCTGCTGTCAAGTCGCTCATCTTCTCATCTTTTTATATGATTTATGGGAGGATTTGTATCCTCAGCAGACATCATGGTAATGTTTTTTGCTTGTTTTTTTTAATCTCACTTTGATAGGATCAATGTTGATTGCTTTACTTTTTTTCAGCTGTGACAAAAAGTCTTTATTTTCCGTTAACTCTCTGAGTAGCATTTCATGGGTCATGTATTACACTGTACACTTGTTGTTACTGATATTTCCTTCTGTTTTCATGGGAACACAGGTGTTTGATTATTGAACCGTTATTTTATAATGACCAACTACTTTCACACCAGTTAACAACAATCCATGATCTCCTTCATCTCGATGACTGCATACAGAGTCAACATTCATTTGTTAACACCTATATTAATTAAAAAGCGGACGAAGAGGTGAAAACTTGTACTTGTAACTGTGTAGGAAAGTTGATATCCATCCACTTTTCATTTCCACAAGTATCTACTTCAAAAGTATGAATAGAAGAGTGTTTTAAAAAAGATTTGTGTGTGTGTGTGTGTGTGTGTGTGTGTGTGTGTGTGTGTGTGTGTGTGTGTGTGTGTGTGTGTGTGTGTGTGTGTGAGATGCCTCAAATATTAGTGGTTGGATTAAAACACAATGTAGTGTGTACTGTGCCTTGGTCTCTGATCATCTCACTGAGATGATCAGGATAATAATTTATATCTTGGTTTTCACCATTTTAACAATGCCTGATAGGACTTTGTGGAGAAGAGGTGTGGGAGTGGTGGGAGAGAACGGAGGATCTGAAAAGTGTGTTTCCTATTTTTGTGTGTAATGTTTCATGTGTATGTGTATTTTTTGTGAGCTGGGCAGCTTTACTCTCACAGTTTTCAGTCTTGTCATCACAGCATTACAACTGATGATCTTGTGGGTCAGTTGGTTTGGATCTTGTCTGGCACAAACAGATTTCAAAGCACATGGACACTCAAGCTGTCAGCTGTTGAATGGGCACTTGACTAGTTTCTACTTTATCAAAGGAAAGTGCTCACACGTGGTATTTACTAATCTAGAGTGACAGTACACAGTGAATTGGTTCATGGGCAGATCATATTCATATGAAGGAAAAATACTCTGTTGGAGTCAAACATATCAGTACATATCAAATCAGGGCCTAGTGGTTAGCACTGTTGTCTAACAATGAGAAGGTCCCTGGTTTGATTCCTCGCCTGGAGTATGTAGAGTTTGCATGCTCTCAGTCTGGGTTCTCTCCGGGTACACTGGCAATTAGCCTGCATAAAGTCTCTGTCTCACATCTCAACATCTCATTAGCATCTATATTTGTTTTCTTTAATTCATTTTAATATGTGATTCCATTCAGTTGCACTAGTGACTGATTCTGTTCCAGCACTGCAAATTAGAGGGTGTTGACATGCAGTAATTACACAGTCAATTGCAGGTTCAGTAGGTTTAGCACATAATGAAAAGTAACAGCATGTGATCTCTGCAGACTGGCAAAATCACAGTTTGCACCACTGCGCTCTCATGTGCATATACACCAGTGAAGGGACAGTACAGAGGGATGCAATACTTGTGTTCACTGGCATATTTATAACTTTTTGCATATTTTTACTGTGCAAATTGGTGAAAAAAATGGTGGTTTTCAGTACAACTTGTTGTTTATGTTTTAGATGCAACTTTCACTATTCTTCTGCATATTTTTGATTTGTGGACATACACCAGTTGGGTGAATAAAGTTGATAATTTAGTGTTACTGTCTGTAGCACCACTGACCTTTGACTGCTTCCAACTTTCTAATTATTCTATTGTCAGCTGTGATTGCGTGCTCAAGCCAAAGCTGACTAGAAAAGACAATCTGGATAACAGGTTCGCCAGGTGTATCTCAGATGATTGCATTCCCACAAAAGGAAGATTGCATTTGAGAACTAAATGTGAATTTATCCCTGTGCTTGCATTTTCTACATCGAAGCGCTGCAGCAGCTTTAAGAATCTTTCCTGGTTCCACACATGGCTTTAACCATCCTAAGTGTTTTATTGTTTGGCATGCAGTGAGTGAGCCCTGCAGAAAAATATAGAAGAGAATGTGTTTCATCTTTTCCTGTGCTGATAAGGAGATTTAACGTTATGCTACATACTGTATAATACAACCTTTGAGACCGGTTTTGACCTGAGTATGAAGTGTGCAATCCATTCTGTCTACATATTTTGGGGAGCTGGCTTCATTGTACCCAATGACAGCTTGTTAGAAATCTTTGATGGATAAAAGGATACACAAATGATGTTGGTAACCTTTCATAATCAAACAGCAGTTGTTGCGGTGTCCTTCATGTTATTTAATAGATTTTTTTGTGAAGGTAGCTCTGTAAGGTTGTACCATCAAAATGTAATGAAATTGTGAAAATATTATTCATTATGCAAACAAAAAATGAGTCTGATCCTTCGACTAGTCACAGCAACAAACCTTTATTACAGACTCAAGGTCCAGATAAACCAGAGACAACACAAAGACATAGAAGGACGCAATAAAAAGACACAACATGATGTACAATGTCACTGAGATTTATGATGACAATAGAATAAAATACTGGTGAATACAAACTCAGATGTGATGTTTAGGGAGCAGAGAGTCGTGTAGATATAGTAACTCTCATATGTCTTCATTGTCGATATTCCAATTTCAGTCTCCATCGAGCTTCTTCACATCAATATTGTGAATGTGCATCTCTCCCTGGTGTTCTGTGTGTGTGTGTGTGTGTGTGTGTGTGTGTTTGTGTGTGTGGCAGCACTGGGAAGATAAAGTGAAATTTCTTTTGCACTATAATGCAGCGCTATCCTTATTCTTGTGTGACATTGAACCGCACACACCATCACATCCCTGCGTGTCTTGTAGGTCAGCCTGAATATGAAGAGGTATTCTTCATTAAAATGTGTTCTTGTTAAAGCAGAAACCATACCAAATCTGGAAAACACATCTATGTGTGTTTTTGTACATACACTGTTGTAGATGTTGAATCACTTGGGCTCTGTACGTGCCATCCATCTGAGGATTTCTTTATTGTAGTATCTGATTGCTGACAACTGCTGGTGTTCAGTTCACACAGACCTCCATGATACTCTCCTCCAATGCAGATGTGTATTTGTGTAGTGGGGGAAGTCAGAGGACAGCTGACTAAAGATTTACTGCCAGGAGAGTACATGTGTGTGTAAGTATGAGAGTATAACAACTCCCCACCTCCAACACCCCCTCCTCCACCCACCCACTCACACAGTCTCTTTGGCTGAGAACGAAACCTAAACTTTACCCATGTCTTTGGGTAGGATCTAATAATCCCCTTTAATAATCTGTGTCCTGCACTACCCTCTCCTCCATTCCCCACCTAACCCCACCGTCCCTCCTCTCCAAATTGCCACTCCACACCACTCCTCCCCTGGGATACAGAAGAGCCCTGCAGATGGTCCAGTCGACAAAAATAAATTGTATGTTGTCAGTTAAGCTGGACAGCTGCCAAAATGTGAGGCTGCTAAATTCCATTCACCTTCAGCAGGGAGTTGTCGTGAAAGCCATGTCCAGGCTAGTGAAGGATGAAAGAGCCAAGTATGCAGTGGGAGGGGTAAAAGACATCCAGACGAACAGGGAGTTGTGTGATTGACGGGATGACTTGAGGACAGTAAATAAAGAAGACTCTGAACATTATTGGATGAGATTCAGACGTGCCATAAACCAGGGAAATACTTGGAAGGAAATAGGAAATACAATTACAAAAAGTGTTTAGTCTGAGAACTTTAGGACGGGGTAATGGCCTTTTGGAAAACCCAGCTAGTTTTAACACACAAAGATACATACATGCAATCCTTCCATTAATTGAATTATTAATTCATTTTAAATAATTAGCTTTGCTCCTGATGCTGGTAAAGTTATATCAAATTAATATGTTATTGAATCCATTCATAGTTTATTGGTTACAGTTTAATGGTTTATTAATACATTTAATCATTATTATATTAGCACTTTTTGGGGAGGATATTATTGATCACAAAAATTCCTCTATGTTTTAAAAGATCTATCTGACATTCATGCATCAGTCTTGTCATCTACATTTTCCTGAAAATAAATTACCATTTTTCATTCTTGAACAAAACAATATGTCCAATTAAACCCCCGCAGCACTGCCTGTATGATTTCCTGTTTCAGATTTACTACACGCAGGGCACAAGATGTTCCAGCTGCAGAGATGAAACCTAAAGCCTCCACATATATTGTGAGACTGGGGAATATATGTCACTCAGCTCTGTGGCGATCGGCATTTTTAATATTAGGCCTCGTTGGAAATGCTTTGCCCCTTGCTAGCTTTCTCATACCATAACCCATCTGCTGACAGGAGGAGGACAGTGTCAGACCGGAAATTGAAAGCCACTTGTTGTTGGAGGGCTTTTTGGAGAAAGTGGAGTCTGTGGATGACAGAGTGTAGTACAGACATATGGCTGAGTGGTAGTAGATCACATTTCCTCTCCCCTAGATGCATTTCAGCGATGTGAGACTAGAGGGGAAAGTGAGACAAACACGGAAAGGATGCAGGCAGAGAGGCTTTATAGCCGGGAGTCTTTAAAATTCACCACAAGTCTTCAAGGTCAGTGCACTATAGGGCTGATTTAAAGCAGCAAAGACTCTTCAGGTTTCCTCTAAGAAAACAAAGAACTTAAAAGTGTTTGCTCAGTTCATCCATTTGTGCCAGTCAGTCAAGGTACGCAAAAAACGAAGGACGCACTTCAACAAACCACAGACGTATATTATCTGATACCCAAACTGATTCTGCTGACTGAATTTCAGCCTCCATGACCAGCTGTTTTTTAAAGGGAATGATCCAAGCCACTCACCTCATTTATTTCCCTCTTTTCCTGTACAGCATGCAGACGGACAGGACTCCTCTGAGACTTGGACGGATGAGGAGTATATAACACAGGAGGGGAGCTACAGGGAAAACTATATGTTGGGAGATTTGTGGGAGATATGAGCTTGAAACTATTGAAAGAGAGGCAGGGAAAATGAAGAGCGTGAGCATGAGATGAGGGATAACAAGAGGAGGGAAGCATCAGACGAAGGTCATTAGTGGTGCTAAAATCAGATACTGGAATTGAAGAGCTGTGAGAATAAAAGCAATTTGCATCACTGCTCCACTGAGCTTTTCAGAGCTTTTCATTTACCCCCCTTGAACCCACCTGCCCTTTCTAGCACAACTCACCATACTACTCCCCAGCGCTCCAATGAAAAACGGTCTTCCAGGTACTGGCAAGAAAAAGACATGGAAGCTGAGTCACTATTAAGTAATCCACCTACACCCCCCTCTTCTACACCCCTCGTCCACCTACTACAACCGTCTCTGAGAAGTAGTTTCTTCGAGAACTGAAGTGATTCTGTAGATCTAGGTCTACTCCACCATGCCAAACTCACACTTGCACCAACATACCTAATCTTCTTTCCTTTTTACCTCGACCAAGGAGGCTATATTTTTGTAAGCAGCTGTCTGTATGCAACTTCACTCAAAAACTTCAGGAACACCTCACAAATCTGTTTCCGTCAAGGAAAAAAAAGGGTTCTCAGGGTTGTGAGTGAAACACTTAAATATGGGCCACACATCCAACACACTCCTTACCCCTACCATAAGTGAATGTTTGTCACATTTATGAGACATTCAGATTCAAATATTGGAGTCTGCATTCAGCCAGATGACAGGGCTGCAAATGATGAAATAGAACCACACAAGGTCATGACTCTTGCTATCAAATCCGCTCTTCCATGTGGAATACAAAGTGCTAGCCAAAGATCATGGTATCTTTTGCACGTGCACGATCCACACAGATGTACATGTGTATGATATGTTTTGCATGCGTTATATGTTAATGGAAAATCTATGGGTGGGATTAGACAGATTGTGGATGTCATTTCCAATGCCCACATTCCTAACAAAGCTGGCAGAGAAATTCAGGAAGCCTCCCTGATGTCTTCTCAGCGAGCCCCTCTGTTTGATGGTCTGTGCAGTTGGGTGCAGAGTATATGGGTTCAAGAGGACTACATGGCAAAAAGCATCACTTTAGCTGCACGTGCTGTGGTGCGCAGCATGCCGGGAATAGTGGAAAGTCAGTTCTTACGTAACCATCAACAAGGGATGGAAGTGTTGCGAAGGCAGCACGTGCAGCCAAGAATGAGTTG
>CAAKHB010003683.1:63464-74839 GCA_901007665.1 Aeoliscus strigatus
ACAAAGCTGGCAGAGAAATTCAGGAAGCCTCCCTGATGTCTTCTCAGCGAGCCCCTCTGTTTGATGGTCTGTGCAGTTGGGTGCAGAGTATATGGGTTCAAGAGGCAGAAAGGCATGGCATGGCAAAAAGCATCACTTCAGCTGCACGTGCTGTGGTGCGCAGCATGCCGGGAATAGCGGAAAGTCAGTTCTTACGTAACCATCAACAAGGGATGGAAGTGTGGCGAAGGCAGCACGTGCAGCCAAGAATGAGTTGATCTCAATATTAGACCTCTCAATTTCTTTTATTTCTGTGGAGGGTTGAGAGGGAGGACAGATAAAACCTTCGTCATCATAGATAATCATCTATTTCGATGTGTCTATGCCGGAGCTTGCTGTCCAACATGCCCAAAAATTCCCTCCACGTTCTGTGTTGTTGATAAAGTAAAGTAGCTTGAGTCAAATATCGTTGAGCAATGAAGTTCCCTGACTTCTCCAGGCAATATTCAAGCCTCCACTCCCCAAGGTGCTGTACAATGTCAGATTTGTATGTGGCAGGCATATTCAAAAATGCATGTTCAGCCTCTTTGCCAGGAAGTGTATATGCAGTCATGACAAAAAGTTCCTTGAGAGAGCGAGTTTGTTTAACTTAGTTTGTCAGAAATGATCGGTAGTCTCTCTGTGTTATTGTGTCCTAGATCATGACGGGGATTTGCTGAAAATGAAGAAAGTTTCGTCTATTCTTTCATAAATTATTAACTTGCAGAATGCGTTTGAGGCTGTGTGTGTGCGTACGTTTGTGTGTGTGTGTGTGTACGTATGTGTGTGTGTGCTAAATCTAACATCTTGCTATCTGTGTTTAATGACAATCAATAAAGAAAATCCATAAATATATTGTGCAAGCACAGCCCAGAGGTGTTTTTTATATTGTTTTGAAAAATAAATTTTCTGTAATGACATTATTTTAATTTATGTGGAGCCTTACAAGCAGTAGGCTAACCAAGCAAGTCATGCATTGCACCACAAAATGCTCATAAAGCCAAAATATTAATACAAAAGTTCTCTCTAATCCCCATGTTTTTCCTTTCCCATGTATTGAGATAAAAACTGATCCCAGTGACACAGAGAGTTCCTTCAGTTTGTGCTTCTTCTGTTCCATTCGCCTCTTAAGAAAACTTCATTCAATATTGAAGCCCAGTCTGGTCTGGGTTTTTTTTGCTAAAGCTAAATGTCCCTTTTTCCTCTTTTCTTTCCACATCTTCTCGACTCCTTCATCGTGAGGCTGGCCACATTCCTCCCGCTGTCTGTTGTTCCTGTTGCCTCTCACCTCCTCTCTCTTTCTCTCTATGTACTGCAGGACTACACCCTGACGATGTACTTCCAGCAGGCCTGGCGAGACAAGCGGCTGTCCTATTCTGAGATCCCCCTCAACCTGACCCTAGATAACAGGGTGGCAGACCAGCTCTGGGTCCCAGATACCTACTTCCTCAACGACAAGAAATCGTTTGTCCACGGCGTCACGGTGAAAAACAGAATGATCCGACTGCACCCGGACGGTACCGTTTTATATGGTCTGAGGTGAGTTATACTTACAAATAAATGATATAGTCACTGTGGGGAACAGACAATGATAGACTGCACTTCACAAATATAGTTATTTCTACTTTAGTTTGCACCTCATCTTTTGTCAGTGTACTTCCAGATTTTAAAACATCCAAGCACATGATTACAATGAGTCAGTAATTGCAGCATAATAGTCAGTAATTGACTCATTAGAACTAGATGAAGAAAGACATTGAGGTGAGGTGCAATATCATCCCCAAGTGAATATCCTAATTTCCATGACGTGACCTGGTACCTTGTGTTTTTCAATCTGGGTCCTATTTCCCCGTTCGTGGGAGTCGAAATGGCTCACTGGGCCCAAAATGATTGTATGTGTTGTATGTGAATGTGTATGTGGGGTGTGTACATGGGGCAAGATAGGGCAGTCACTCAGGTCAGTTATTATAAATTAACTTATCTATGACTTTATATACTGTATAATATTAATTATAAAGTGTTTTGCCCTGTCATTTACAGAGGCCCCAGTTTGACAAATTATCCTTTGAGCCTTCTGTAACTTTTTAAAGCTTTAGGAAAGAGACACACTGACAAACAGCCGGCTGCCACAGTCTTAAAACAACTCTCCTCCTCCTCCTCTGTCTGACAAACAAGGATGGTTTTTTTTTTGTTTTAAGTTTTTGTTTTTTTTCATTGAATGACCAAACAAGCATCCACTTGGGGGGAAAAAGCACCACTAACCTCCCATGGCCGGCTAAACAGCTAATTAGCTAAATTACCTTGTCAGCACATAAACAGTTTATAAGCACACCATCGGTTTCAGTGTGTTTAGAGGCTGGTCTTCCTCTTCCACTTTGACGCTTGATATACTGTGGCAGGTTTACCAAGTTGATGTTTTCCTTTTATTACCTTGTCCTTCCTCCGATCCTTAGTCATTACATACTCCTTCTGATAGGACATTTTCATTAAGAACTTCTCTTTTCTCCTCTCAATGATGAACTGATAAAAGTAATGAAGGATGAATTGGGCTTTGTTCATTTTTGACTGCGAAATTGGATCATTAATTGTTGTTTGATATGAATCATGTCAGTTGAATGAAACCATCATTTATCTTTGTCATCCCTTCCAATTAAGGTGCATATGGTTGTAATTTTGACAGTTTTCTCACAATCAGGAAGCTGAGAACGAAAATGACTACCTGCATTTAATACAGCTTACCACTACTTTACAACTGCCTTTACAAAACATCAAGTTTTAACACACATTTTTGTTGGGGCAATATTCACTTTTTGTACACGCTGAGATACACATCAATACGACATGTTCCACTTGTCCTCTAGTGGCCTAGTGGTATGGAGTGTTGTAGTATTGACAGTAAGTGCAAGATTACAATATGTATCTGGAGACATAAGTGGTTTATTGATCACTTGAACTACTGTACACCACAAGTAGACACCCACACACAAATACATTTACCACAAGTAGAAGCTGTGTGAAAAGGCTGTTGTTTGAGAAGTATGTGTGTATGTGTGTATGATCAGTAGTAACATCTGGGATATGTCCAAGAGGACAAGGCTGCCTTGAGAGTAAATCTGCACAGATGGAACTTCCAATGTGGACAGACGTGTGCAGATTGTGTGGGCCATCCTACAAATACAAATAAAAACAAATCATCATCACTCAGGATAAGAGTTATCTGTATTTCCCCGTGGACAGCAGAAGTTTGAGACAAAAGTCTCAATATTACTTTGGATGGAGTGAGATTACACTGAAACCGGGAAAAGAAATCCGTCACCCTTGACACCCAATATCATGTAAGTAGGATGAAATCCTGAATTGGGTCATGGGATCTTGAGTGAGCAAATACACCCAGGCAACACTTGCAGATACAGCATATTACTGTCCCCTGAATGCTTAATTCAAATTATGCAGTTATTTAATTTATTATGCCAATAAATTAGATTAGACTACATGAAAATTTAATGATCCCCGTAATGAAATTTGGGCAATTGCAGAAGACAGTCGTAAATCCCAAGAAAATATGATACAAATAAGTGAAATGATAATAATTCCCTCAGCAGATAATTACATATATAATATTTGAATTCATAGATTTGTCCTTGTCACAAGTGAAGGTCAGTTAGAGTTAGGCTGTGAATATTAAAGCAATAGTAATCTTATACCTTACATTTAGAATTCAGTAGTGAAATACCACAGTCATGTTTGTGATTTTGTACGGAATCACTTGACGGGAATACTAAGTGAGGTGGGAAGCAACAGAGTTTATGCTAATTTCTGCGAACAACAATATTTGTCAAAAAACAAAGAGAATGATAAGAAATAGTGGCGACCTTATTTCTAGTCCCTGACATTTTTCATTGAGGTTCTTTATTGTGACTGTAATTGCATGCAGCGAGTCCATAGATGTGGGAATTCACACACACAGAATCTACAAACAGAGATGCAAATACAAATACTTTGCCACTGAACTGAAAATTAATTTCCGCTATTCATTTTACACTACCAACCAATCCTGTGGGCCGATAAGAATTCACATTCCTGCATCTTAAATAAATGAGTACATTGATGTTTAAAACCAAAACCGCAGGCACAGTCAAAGGCAGTTTTTCCATTGTTAGGATGTGACAGGGGGAAGTAAATTAACAATTCAAATGCAATACAATACTCTTCCACAAACTTTTCTGGATATTCTTGTAAACTTAACAAATTGAATTCCCTAGTCCCCTGGTAAGAAAACAAATATATATATTTTCAGACCATTTGAAAAAAAGGAGATAGCAAGAGCTTTCAGAGGTCAAGGTTCACCTGCTAACAGTTCTCATGAGGCACATACATTGGTTAAATGATATTATGGTATTGGCTCAAAAAGTGTATGCAATTATAGGCAATTTGTTACGTTAATGGCTTTATTATATTAAATGGCAAGAAATATTATTTTTATTGGCTGTTATTACGCTATTACTTATTACATTATTACGTTTGCTGGTTCGAGGTGTAAAAGCTATGTAAGGTGCAATATGTGGCAAAAAAGAAAAACAAATGAGTACATTAGAGCCAAAAGGGTCTTTTGGGGTCAGCCATATTTGGCCTAAGAAGGCACATCTGAAGGATTAATCAGGATTATCTTCAGAAAGACAGACCCGGATATTCTTGTGTTACAAGCACGACACGGCTGCATAAAGGGGGTGTTTTTATAGTGTTGTTAACAATAAATTGTTATTTTATGTCTAAGAGTAACTGAGAGATCAACGAACTGGAGTACGTTTTGATGCTTTGCAATTAGGTCGTCCAGGGTTTCACAGCACTGATAGTATTGTTTGCTACAGAAAGATGCTAAAAAATGCAATTCAATCCATATTCAATCCCGATCTTGCTATGACGCGACAGCGTTAACCACTGGACCACCATGTCACAAACACACACACACACACACACACACACACATTTACTTGGCCTGAATTTAAATGACTGCTGGAAACCTTCAAAGCTCCTTGGCCCTAGTTTGACCTCCCAAGTTTCATGCATTCAGGTGCAGTCTCTGAGCACAGTCTGGTAAAGATGGAGGGCGACTGCAAACGATGGGGAAACATATGGGTCTCAGTCGGTGTCAGTTGGCACTGTCCTGAGGCAGCAACCAAGAAATCAAGGACCGAACACTGACTGAGCGAGTGAGCAACTCTACCTTAGATCATTTCATGGAAAAGACATGCAGGAAAGTACGCGAGGGTAAATGGAGAAACAGACCGCTTCTAACACAATCTGGCACTTAAAAACACACACGCCTCCGAGTGACAGTAACATGACAGCCGTGCCCCAGAACACACACGTACACATGCACAACTTTTACCTTTCCATTTGAAAGTGTGTGCCGGAGGCTTTCACTCTCAGTTCTACACCAATGACCCTGTATGACAGAGAGATCAGAAAGTTGCCAGAAAGTAACCAGCAATTTACTCCTTGGTTAAACACTTGGAAGCCGCAGATCACCTGCAACGAATCCTTCAGAGTGAAATAAATGCTGACGACAGGCGACGAGAGAGAAAGAATGGGAGAATCCATCTAACCCTCTTAGGCTCAAACCACCTTCCTGTCTGACTGAATGGTGGAAACCCTTGAGGTGTGTAATATGAAACAGCACAGTAATGCTAGAACTCCTCCCGTCTTTATTGCTAGACTTTCATAAACACTTATGAAAGTCTTCTCTCCGTCTCACCTGACATCTTTTAGACACTTTCCCTCATTGCTTCTGCCTAATTTGCCTCGCCGTCTTCCCCTCATGTGTATTGTGTTTGTAGTATTAAAGTAGTATTGAAAGAAGTATGAAATTTGGGATGGATCCATTTATGTAAAACACATTCAAAAGCACTTGGACACACACAGACAAATGAAAACTGCTGATTTTCAGGACAGCCATCCTAATTTACAAGTCATTATCATTTTAATTTACTCATTGGCATACAGAGTGTAGTGTTCTAGCCATTTCTAGCCTGTTCTCATCCCATGCTGTCATACAGCATTATGTTATCATGGTATTTAATCTCTAATATAAACACGGGTGGTCACCATTTAATTGTCCTCGGACGTACCTATCCAAACTGCAGACATACACAAAGCTTCCAAATTTTGATATATTGTCAACCACAAATGTGTCAGTGTTTATTGACAGGATAAAAGCTTCGGCTTTGCCCTCCAGAATCTGCATCTACAGTATCAGCTAGTGACAGCAGCTGAGAAAATGTGAACCATATTACAAGTATTGATCGATTGTTCGAGATTTACTGGTATTTATTTAGTTCTCTTCTACTAATACGTCTACTAATAATAATAATAATTCTTTATCCCATGTAGAAAGGGAACACGCTTCTCACCCACACCCATGTCTTGGCTGGCTATGGATTTTATATGTATATATATACATATATAAGCTTGTCATCAAAAGGTTTTCTGCTACTTTGCAATATGAATGCATTCCATGAATTGTGGACTTGAATTTTTGAAAAGCAAAGATCATGAGATGCAGAACGACTGCCACTGCTGTGGCTTCTTTGTCTGAATAATGGAGGAGCCAGAGCGCAGAGGGTTGAGAGCAGCAGAAAGACACAAAGGGTGATTATCTCTGCTGTAGAACACAGAGGATTGGACTCAAGATGAGCTCCTCCTCTGGCACAAATTTATCTGTGTTGTCAGGTGTGTCGAGACGATTACCCACCATGCTGTGCTGCTCGGTGGAAACTCCCTCAGTGGGAGTGACGTTCCTGCGTAAGAGCATAACCCGGGAAATAATGGCAAACAATTACACAGAGACTCATCCTTACATCTCCTTCTCAAATCGGATGGACAGATATCAACTGACTCATGTCTGACTCATCCGTTACGCCAACGGCCATCCCAGTCTATCTGTTCTAATAGTAATGTGAAAGCTAAATGCTATTACTCTGATATCCATGCACATAGGATAATATTATAACAGAGGGCTTGCACTCGCTGTGGAATCATTTATGAACATCAACACTTTGAAACATGAAACATGAATCACTTTGAACTAAAGAATAAAAATCTACTTAATGTCAAATAAGCAGTTAACATGATGCTATAACAATTCAACAAGGTTATCATGTAGACGTCATGTTGATGAGTATGTCTCATTTGGTTGAAAATAAAAGAACATAAATTTATTTTCTTGCATACTTAAGATCTGAAATATCACACTTCATTAACACTGCTGATTATATTGACACTGAGTTAAACCACCGTACAGTTGACGCTGTGTTATGACGTCTTTATTGGATTCTGCCTAAGGGAAGCAAAATGATCACACAACAAATGTCAGCTTCCATGTTGCAATCATCCTTGAAGCCATCTCTGTGGAAATGAAGATGGTAATCTATTTATTGACTTTTTTATTTTTATTTTTTTTCTGTGTATGCTCCATAAAGTCAGGTACCATTGATTTCTGTCTCATTGGTCGCTGGGGACGAAAGCAAAGATCTTATATCAGTTATATGGGATAATGTGATTCGCACTTGTCATTCAAAGTGCGTCCTCAGATGGAACCTGATATCTGAATAATAACGCAGATATCGTTGTGAAGAACTTCACAATGAGCTTTGTTATCCCAGTCATCAGAATAACTGCTGTTTGCTTCCTTGGTTTCCTCACCGTGGGGAGCCCCATGAGCATAAGCCCCATAAGGGCCAAGGCAAGGATCTAGGAATCTGTGTGGCAGCTGCCGCTGATCACTCAAGGGACCTTTTTTTCAGCGACATGTTTCTTGAATATGAAACAGTCATAAATTACTCCTGAAGGTCACTGCTAAACATTGCTCTCCCCAACTACAAACCAGTTATGTCTTGATAACTAACATGTATTATCAGTTATACTGTTGTTGCCTGAATGAGCTGGAATACGAGATGCTTTAATTCTTTAATTCTATCTTTTCAGGATCACAACAACTGCAGCTTGTATGATGGACCTCAGAAGGTATCCACTGGATGAGCAAAACTGCACCCTGGAGATAGAGAGCTGTGAGTAATTTTCTTTGTGGGGTTGAATTAGAAAGCAAAGTTCCAAAAACAAAAGATTTTTACCAGCCTTCTTTTCACTCTTCTAACTCACGCCTCAGCTTGGTTCAGTCGGCCCCAGCATCGTCTCCCAGCAATTTGTGCTCCTCTCTAGTAAAGCACGGATTTACTTGGACTTTTAATATTTTTTTAACGTAATCCGTTCCATCCAATTTCAGTATTTACCTGGTAAAAGAAGAACATTCTTTATTTTGTTTTGATCTGCTTGTCTGTGTCTTGTATTGGCTCTGAATTTTATTGCACAAGAACATGTTTGAAGAGGAAAGTAATTTTGAAACTACACTGGTATAGAACAGTTTAAATTATGTATTAAAGTTTCAAGAATTTGTACCAGTTAATGAGAAGTCAGTATAAATGTTTGTCTGTCTGTTAGCACGATGCGTCACAAACATTTATGAAGTAAAATAAGGGCCTTTTAATATTGTCATATGGTTGAACATCGTCTTGTGTTGACCTTAGATATGTGTCTGTGTGTGTGTGTGTGTGTGTGTGTGTGTGTGTGTGTGTGTGTGTGTGTGTGTGTGTGTGTGTAATAAATCCAAGTGTGATAAATGTTCAGATATATACAAGGTATGATGCTGTCCGATGTCACAGAAAGTGTCAAGGAAGGTGAAGGAATAAGAAATGCAAATAGCAACATGGTGAGAATTGAAGTATAAATGTGTCAGATCAGTGTGAAAGAGAGATGAGAGACATGGAAGAGAAGCGTTCAGAAGGGAATCTGAAGGGGAAAACAATTAAACTTGTTTTCTACAGTTTTGACAAGGTACCTTCAGACGGTTACTTGTGTGCTTCTGCATCTTCTAATCAAACTAGCTCTATAAGTTTGTTTCAGCATGGAAAACACTAAATAACCTGGTCCATCTTCACTATGGACCTGAACTGTTCCCCCCTTTCCTTATGCTGAAACACCTCTGGTTTAATTGGTTTCATTGTGATTTACTGGTATATTTGTGCACATACGGCAACCTTTCAATTAATGTGGACTCATAAACCACAGATCAAATTTAATTTTAAGTTTGATCTGAAATAAAACTTGAAATTGCATATAATTTATTCACATAATTAATTTTCAATAAAACAAATTTAAAAAGAAATGAAGTTTCTATGTTTTATGTTTTATATAAATGGGAGACCATGTGGGGTCCATTGAAGTATAACTATCAATCTCAGTAAGTACACATAGAAACATTTTCAGTCTTGGACAATTCAAATACATTAATCTTTTTATGTTCGATGGTAAAATGGGTTTAAAATTGTATTTATTTAATTCATTGCAGCAATGACATGCTCCTTGTGGAGAAACATGATTGTTTTCTCATCCAAACATCAGAATATTTCTCACATTGAACAACACATGATGAGAAAATGGGGATGAATTAGAAAAGTACTAAAGCAGCAGTGTGTTGATGTTCTCTTCTGGGAGATGACCTTCATGCTGACATTAAGCTACACAACTGCTGACTTGTCTTAATTTTTCTTGCCGAGGGGAACAAACAGAACAAACGTTTTGTTCAGGTCTAAGTGGGAATCTGGTTTACCCTTCATGAGCATGTGTCAAGCTTTTAAATTTTTTACTTTATTATCTTATACGTGTCCAGGGTTATGAAATAACCATCTATGTATATCTTTTTTTCAATTGAAATGAATTGAATAGACATACTGTATATAGAGCTAGATTGCTCCCTGGTAACTGGTTGCAGAATGAGTATTATATCCCTCCTCCATTAATGTTATGTTATGATAAGTTTGATATATTTTCCAGTTTTAATTCTAGGATGACTGGAATAAGCTTCCTTTGGTTGGCATACATCTTTTTGGAGGGCAGCTTCATCTGACATCTGAAAACTCCATATTCAGTGTTCTGCTGGTGGTGATATGATAGTTGATGGTGTATGTATGTATACAGGCACGAGATCAGTAAGATTTACTGAAGAAGTCAGTCTTGTGTTGTGTCTGGTGTTGTTCAAAACGGAGATGTTCACCTAGAGGAGCCAGATGTGCACCTGTTTTGATTTAATTTATTTATCAGGCACAGAGTGCATTAAAATAATATGAAGGGATGGTTCCACCAGACTATTGTGAGTTGTAGACTCAGTTCCACCCAGTTCCAAATCAGTCTGTCACAAGAACACAGGATAGTCCACCAACACATAACAATGGACTGTCACCTCTGGTTTTGTTAGAGAGAAGGTTTGATAGAAGGAAGGTTAGAAAGAAGGTCTGATAGAAGGTTTTGACCTGATGACCGGGGGGGTCAATACGAAGAGTAAGGGCTTAAAGATATACGGTATCGCAGATATATCTGGTGGCTTGTCCAAGAACTGCCCTGAAAGTCAACACTAAAATTTTAAAATCATTATATTGTTATTTTTCATGTTTCATCATAGTTTAACATTTAAATACATGTTGGCTTTATGCATGGCCAAAGGTTCCATTAAACCCCATTTCTGATACAAATAAGAGGCTTGTGATGGAAGTGAGAGAGAAGATCACAACTTTATGTGATTTTATTCTTCTCAGAAGCAAGTAAAAAAAATGAAGAAACAGCTTAATAAATAAAAAGTAGTCAACAGTCATGAGATAACTATTGTTCTGAACTGTCGCTTATGTAAATGTATTTCAGTATTTAAAAAAACCTCACTTGACTTGAATCTGTATCATTAAATCATGTAAGTGTATTCCCTGCAACATGTTCTATCATTTCAAATAAATATTTGCTTTAATGAGGCTTTATAATTGTCAGATATCCAAATTGAGGTATCAGGGTTGCTGGTGCATCCCAGCAACACATATGGTCTGAAAAAAATCTGTTCTTGCACTAGTTCTTAGTTGATAAACAACACATTATCTTGTATTACACTAATAACAACATACATCATAACAACATTCCCAGTGATAACAAATGAAGCAGTTTGTTTACAACTCACTGAAATGGACACAAAAGATCTAATGCATGAGTAAAACCACAGTTTACATTGATTCTTAATTTGGGGTCCGATTTGGAACGAGATGGATAGACGTCATTGGGACAGCGTTCCAGTTAGCAACTTCCTGTCAGCTTGTTGTATAAGGTCGCTCTTGCACAGATTTGCAACACACACACACACACACACACACACACACACACACACACACACACACACACACACACACACACACACACACCACACACACACACACACACACTATTCCAGCCAATCAGCAACGTGGCCGTTTGCATTAAATTAAATG
>CAAKHB010003683.1:78551-111249 GCA_901007665.1 Aeoliscus strigatus
CCCCCCAACCCCCCCCCCCCCCGCTCTCACGTTTGGATTGGACCGCTCGCTCGTCTAGCGACTTTTAGCGACTTCTGGGCGGGCCAATAGCGACTTCCGATGCTGGGGAGTTGGCAACACTGCACTAGATGTGTATCTGTTTGAGTTGTCAAAGAATTTGCTTAACTCCTCCCAAAAAGATGCTCTTTTTGATTTAACTGCATTCATGGGTTTGATGACGCTAGTAAAACTGAACTCTTCATGTTCATTCTTTAAACTTACAACGTTGTTGTCATTAGACTGAAATACCAAATTCACTGTTTTCCTTTGAAATATCCCCAAAGTTGCCCTTTTCCTTGTGATCATTATGCAAGTGATTTAGTGTCACTTTTTTTTTTTTTAGATGGTTACACAACAGACGACATTGAGTTCTACTGGAGAGGAGGAAACAATGCAGTGAAGGGCGTGGACAAGATTGAGCTACCCCAGTTCTCGATTGTAGATCATAAGCTCATCTCCAAGAATGTCGTCTTCTCCACAGGTAAAGTTGTACTAGTTTAGTCACCTTAAAGAAACAAGGTGAGCCTTGTGTTAAGAGGATGTGTACTTGCAGTTACACCACACCAATGCCGTGTTAGCGGGCTGATATAAATTAGGGGAGTGAATCCCCTCCACAGAGACCGATTCAATACACATCTCAATACGCAGCCAGATATACGATACATGTAACGATACAGTGAAGCTGATACAGTGCGATATGATTCACCCCTGTTGATGATGCAATGCGATTCATTTATTATTTAACAACACTTTACACAATGCGATACGATATAATACCATTCATGATGCGATTCAAAACGATTCAATAAAATACAAAACATTTACATGCTGCTACATTCTGTATACTGATTAATCAATGGGTAGGTGTGTGTTAAACAGGTTTAAGGCTCGACGTTTGACATACACCTACCCATTGATTAACACTGACTTACAGCAGCACGGTAAATTGCAGATGTCAACTTTTCCATTTTCCTTCTTAACAAATCTAAAGTATCGGCCAACTTTCTACTTGTGTGTCTTCCTAGGTTCGCTGACAATCTCCTCTTCACCTGTTATCTCTGTCCATCCATTTGTTTGCTGTTAAACTGCGGGTGTGCCACGCGGAAACACAGATGCAGACGAGATTAACTATGTAATAACCAATGTGTCCATAGGTTTTACCGATGCAGACACACTAAGACTGATGCATTGCTCAGTTACCCAGCAATTGCATCCGATGCACACTGAAGCTACTGGTACTGTGGCATTGCAAACGTCTGGATCAAACCACCAATTCAAAATGGTGACGCTCTCCATCGCTAATATAAATATCTTACTGTTTATCTTACTAATTGTTTATCGGCACCAAAGAGTTGTCGCATTTCCTTTTTAGTATGCCACATGAATACGGCAGCTTCTACATCTTGCCTCAGTTGCACCAATTGGTATGAACATTTCATTAATTTATCACTGGAATAACAAAATTTCAAAAAAATATAAATATAAATACATACTAACCTTTGCATCAAGGGCTGCCATTGAAGAGAAAAAAACCTATCATGCTTTATTTAAAAGCAATTAACGAAAAGAATGCTGTTTGATTTGATGAAATATTCATTTCAACTGCATTTTCATCTTCATGAATTTGTCATTCAAGTAAGTAAATGTAAGATGGACGGTCTGCTCAGCAGTGTTTCTGGGAAAACGACCAACATAAGTGACAATAACAATAAGAATGTAGACTCAATCAACAAGAAGGGCTTGCGCTGCCTTCAGGCGTCACATGTTCCACACATGTGAATTCAGAATGCTAGAATGCCTGTGTATGGGTGTGTTTGCGTACCATTAGTAAATTATAAGGAAGCCTCCCCAAGTGTGCGCCTGCCATGTGGCAGATTATATACGGATATATGGAAGATGGGGGATTCCCTTTTAAACACGTTTATTGCAAAATGGAACAAGCGACCCTGGGATCACTCAAGAGATGCACATCAGTCCATGTGCCTGGGCATTTAGCCAAAACAAGTGTCAGGTTTTACTCCAAGGATGGCCAATGTCATTGTTTCCCTCATGAATAATAGATAGTGCTGAGCCACATGCTGTCATACTCTTACTTTGGTGTTTCCTCATGCCAGGAAGACATGATTCAATGACTCTCTTGGCGGCTCATGGCTAAAAATGGCTAGCTCAAGAAGCATATCTAAGTGGTGAATTAAGTCTTACAAGAATACAAGTCTTGTCTTGTATGTGCTTTGACTTTAGATACTTGATCTTTTTCACCCCACATCTGTTCTTTTTCTGCATGACTTTGAAATGTATGCAATGATGTCACACATTCCCCATTCAGTGGTAATTTGGTTATGCACCCCAATGTGTGTGTAATACATTTTACTTTCACCAAGATCCTGCTAGTGATGGATGGTTCAACATTTTAACCTTTTCCCACTGTCAACTTTGCTTGCTTTTGAACACTGAGACAAGCATTCCCTATGCTAACTACAGGCCTATGTTTCACCACACCCTGACAACATGGGCCATGTTTCCCAAATTGCTCTAAATTATTCTGAGATGTGAGAACACTATAAAACATGTCTAACACGTCTTTTGCTCACCATTTTCTCCTCTGTTCACTGCAGGAGCTTACCCTCGACTGTCCTTGAGTTTTAAGCTAAAGAGGAACATTGGGTATTTCATCTTGCAAACATACATGCCTTCAATCCTCATCACCATTCTCTCCTGGGTCTCCTTCTGGATCAACTATGACGCTTCCGCAGCCCGAGTGGCTCTAGGTGAGGCCCACAATACAGCTGTCTTTTTTGACATTTGCAAGGCTAATTAAAACATTATCGATTGTGTCCAGTCTGACACAATCGACTTTACACACTGCTACTCAGTATTGGCAATAACTGTTTTACATTGCAATTTGCTTATTTCTGTGGAATTTTGTTGAAATACATGAAACAACAGTTTTGCTGGCTGTTTAAATTAATAATAGCATTTGTTTAATACCAATAACTGAAAATTATTTTATGAATTTCACCCCAAAAAATGTCACAGTCTTTGTAAAAATAAAATAAATAACATAAGTACAATAGTTGCTGTTAAATATTAAATATTCCATTTTGTTGACTGACGGGCAGTCACTCATATCATGAAGTTACCATTGTCGTTTCGTTCTACGTTTTTCAGCACAACTCACACAATATTAGACGACCCTAAACAGATAAATAGATTATTCTGCTTGTCCTAGCATGGAAAACATTCCTTGTGAATATTTCTGGGCTAATCTACCACATGATCACCATACAGTAAAAAAAAGACAAAAATGACAGCACTGACTGCAGGTTTTGCCCTTGCAGTTTCACCATACTATGGACTCTGTTTGTTAACAAATATATCTCAAAACAACAATTGTTACCTTCACCCATACGTGTGTTATGACGGATGACCAGGTTGATTTGCTTCCACTCTTATTTGAGAGCCTTTGCACGTTTCTGGAAGTCACTATTTTCTGCCGTCATCCTCGATTATATAAACCCCCATGTATCCCGGGAGGTTTCAGCAGCACTTCTAGTTCGCTCTGTGTTTGTCAGAAGCTCCCGGTCCCCCTTTTGCCCCCACTCCATCCAACCAGCCTCATCCATCCTTCTACCCATCCCCTCGCTTTAGTCGACAAGGCAATTTTGCTGATTGAGGACTGAGCTGCATTTAGTGATCCAGCTGGGAAGGCATTCATGGGATTTAATGAAAAAATTTAATGCTTCATAATGGAGGTGGGTCAACGGAGTTGCAAAATATTGTGCATCCCCCCCGTTGACAATCTACACCATATTCAGCAAATACTGTTCTCTGACCTGGTTACAGGCATTAAACTGGGCCCATGATGGCTGAATCACATATCCACTGTGCTGAAAAAAATCTTTTGTTGTCATTGTTAAGCTTTTGCAGCAACAGCTTGGCAAAATTGCCTGAATCCTATCTTAAGTGGTGGTAACTTCACAGCTTTGTGACAGCTGAATGACAATTTAGACATTGTTTACAGAGACTCTGAATAGGTTACTCATAGGTTACTTTCACTGTCACATTTTCAAAGAGGAATATGCAGGTGTGTGTGGTAAGATTTGTGAACACTAAAGGGGCTGAGAGAAATTATTTAATCATGCATGAAATGTCATATTTAAGCTTTAGAATCAACAATGTCATGCAATTCCTACATACAGATAATACCACAAACACACACTAACTTATGCCATAGCAAGTACAAACTTAACACATCCATCCATCCATCCATCCATTATCTTCCGCTTATCCGGGGCCGAGTCGTGGGGGCAGCAGCCCAAGGGACACCCAGACTTCCCTCTCCCCAGCCACCTCCTCTAGCTCTTCCGGGGGGACCCCAAGGCGTTCCCAAGCCAGCCGAGCGACATAGTCGCTCCAGCGTGTCCTGGGTCTTCCCCGGGGTTTCCTCCCGGTGGGGCATGCCTGGAACACCTCCCTCGGGAGGCGCCCAGGGGGCATCCGATACAGATGCCCGAGCCACCTCAGCTGGCTCCTCTCGATGTGGAGGAGCAGCGGCTCTACTCCGAGCTCCTCCCGGGTGACAGAGCTCCTCACCCTATCTCTAAGGGAGCGCCCCGCCACCCTGCGGAGGAAACTCATTTCAGCCGCTTGTATCCGAGATCTTATTCTTTCGGTCATGATCCAAAGCTCATGACCATAGGTGAGGGTAGGAACGTAGATTGACCGGTAGATCGAGAGCTTCGCCTTTCGGCTCAGCTCCTTCTTCACCACGACGGACCGGTACAGAGACCGCATTACTGCGGCCGCTGCACCTATCCGCCTGTCAATCTCACGCTCCCTTCTTCCCTCACTCGTGAACACGACCCCAAGGTACTTAAACTCCTCCACTTGAGGCAAGGACTCTCCTCCAACCCGGAGGGGGCAGGCCACCTTTTTCCGGTCGAGAACCATGGCCTCGGACTTGGAGGTGCTGATTCTCATCCCAACCGCTTCACACTCGGCTGTGAACCGCCCCAGCGCATGCTGAAGGTCCTGACTCGAAGGAGCCAACAGGACAACAAAATCTGGTCACTAGCCCCAAATGTCAGATGAGCCCTTTGAAACTGTCAACAGCGTTTCCTGTAAGCATTCTCTCTCATGGACAAGAACAACTGTTACATTTGAATTTGAAATCAATGCAGCACTTCAGGTGCACTACTGTTTGGTGGTCTCCTGGTGCCCGATGTGCCAGGGTGAGCCCCACTGTTTCCTTGGCTCGGGCAAGCTCAGTGAAGCACAAACATGACTCTGTCTAACGCAGTTTAAATTCATTAAACCCATTAGAAAGCCATATAAACGGTGGTTATTTATCAAGACTTTTCATTTCACGTTACCATTCTGCTATCTTTCTCCACCAGGTATCACCACGGTGCTCACCATGACAACCATTAACACCCATCTCAGAGAGACCCTCCCCAAAATTCCCTATGTCAAGGCCATAGACATGTACCTCATGGGCTGCTTCGTCTTTGTCTTCCTGGCTCTGCTGGAGTACGCGCTAGTAAATTACATCTTCTTTGGACGGGGTCCTCAGCGTCAGAAAAAGGCAGCTGAGAAGTCAGCCATAGCCAACAATGAAAAGATGAGGATGGATCCAAACAAGGTAGAACTGGCTTTTCCCTCGTCTATAATTTGTTTTGCTTTTGGAACAGACTTGATCTCAAGATGAAACAATTGCCCTTATTGGGGATTCTTGGAATGAGATAAATTTCTTTACTTTACAATAACTTTTTCAAAACTCTTTTGTGAGGATCTCAAAGGAGCTTAGAATAGTTACAACCAAAGATATGAAGTACTGACCCAGTGTTTCTTGCAACCTAATTAAATTGTGCTATCTGTATTTGAAGTACAGATGAGACATGTTGCCAGCTGAAACAGAGAAAAGAAGGTCTCCTCTTGGCTCTTAGAAAAGGAGTGTTGCCTCAGTGTTCCAATCTTATTTTCCCAGCTGACGCAGATATTCCCAAAAAGATTTGTATGTCTGCGATAAATGTAGAAAGACTACAACGTTGTGCTATAGAATGGAGTAAAAAGACATAAATGGAAAAATCAATAAAAAAACACTTACGGTGCAATAATATGTGATTAATATCCACACATATAAATCTTACTCTTTCATAAATGTACATTGGTTCCAACTTCCGTCTTCATATGCAAATGTAACATTCCATAACTCTTCAACTGCACAAATGACCACTCTGTGTGCTTACAGTGGCTGGTGGGCAATGTTGTCGGCAGAGACGATACTCTGTACGCAAGAATGAAACAAAGGGATCTTGATGGTCATGAATCAATGTGGGAACCGATTTTTGTGGATGATGCGGCAATTGGACTTGGCGACCAGAAAAATAAGGTAATCAAAAGAATAAATGTGGGTTTATATTTAAATTCTTATTTCTATATAATATGTATTCTATCCGATAGGTTACGTTAACGGTGAAACAAGGCTGCTGCATAGTTTAAAATGACATACTGTATACAAAATGGTCTCTTTACCTTTGGCAGATGGACACACATGAAAACATCCTACTGAGCACTCTGGATATCAAGAATGACATGGGAATTTCAGAGCTGGCGTTGGGTCTAAATGACCCCCGGAATACAATGCTGACATATGACAGCTCCACTCTGCAGTACCGTAAAGGAGGGCTGGCTAGGCACAACTTTAGCCGCAACACACTGGAGCGTCACATGACTCAAAAGAAGAGCCGACTACGGAGGCGCACCTCGCAGCTAAAGATAAACATACCAGACTTGACTGATGTAAACTCTATAGACAAATGGTCAAGGATGATCTTCCCAACTGTCTTTTCCTTCTTCAACATTGTTTACTGGCTTTACTATGTCAATTAAAAGAGAAAAGGAAAGTAAGAACAAACCGAAAAAATAAGTTGCTCATTTCTGGTTTATTTATTTATGTATTTATTTATTTATTATCGCTTGTGAACACTGGATTGAATTAAGATATTCAGGACTTGATCCATCATCTCCTGGAATAGCATATTTGCTGGCTAACACATGAAAACCTTATAGAAGAGACATTATAACCATATATAAGGTGCCTCTTCCTAAGCAATTGTTTTGAGTTTACACATTTTTTTTTTTTATTATTATTATTTTTTTTATTTACACTTATTTTATTGCCAAAAAAACAAAACGTAAATAAGGATATCAAAGTTGTCATATTGACGGTATAAAAGGCCATGTACTTGTACTGAGACTATTCAAAATTGCTGAAGCAATCTTTAGGTCGACTTGGTTTTCTATGATATGTTATGTCAAACAAATTCTGTTTAGAATAGAATAAATTTCATATAAAGGGCCTTCAGTTCATATTTTACAACAGTGTTGTGTGGAACCATTCAACCACCAACCATCATTGCACTTTTAACAAAACAGAATTAAAACAATTTAAAATTTTTAAAGATGCTGGTTAAATCTCGAATATATATATATATATATATATATATATATATATATATATATATATATATATATATATATATATATATATATATATAATTACACTGTTTAAATAGTGAAAGGGAGAAAGAGGAACGTGTGTGAAGAAAATTTGTCTTTTTTTTTTTGGTTGTTGTTTTTTTCAAGTTTAACCCTAAAGGGAGGACTGCCTCCAAAGAACAATTTAGTTCTTAAACAAATGTAAATATTTCTGACCTAGCATTTATTATATGGCCTCCACATTTTTTTTCAGTCCTTCAGTCCTATCTAATATGTTTAGATATTAGATATTTCAACTATTTCAAGATATATATAGAGGCAGCTGGTGCAGGGGCCAGAATGCATACAAAGCACAATGATCTGAAACTGAATATTTCTTTTTAATATGCCTATACTTGGTCCAATGTTACCAATTCACTTATATATGGTGTAAACCTCTTGAGCCAGATTACATGAAGTTGCATGTGAAAAATAATTTTGTTAGTGATTTTTGTCATTTGCAGAAAATGCTGAATGACATTATCCCATGTTTAAAATAGGGCTGAAACATCTATCATGTCTTCAAGTGGCACGGTTTTGAGATTCCAAAATATATAAACAACAGGGGAAACAATTATTTCAACCAGTTTCATAAATTACAAATAATATTAATGAAACAACTCATGGAAACATTGTCCTGACAAATAATAAGCACAGACAATTAAATTTTTAGCATATTTAAATTTAACTTTGGTCTCTGGTGGATGCCATACAGCAAATAAGTTATATTTTATTACTAAAATGTACACAGAGTTTTTGTAATGCCTGGTCTTTATTGGATTTTTATCAATATGACCATCAATAATGCCTGTGATGCTCATTATGTTTCAACATTCATTTATATAAGTGAAAGTTCACTTGCAAAAACAGATCAAATTCATTCTCATAATAATGTAAATATAAACAATGTAAAATAAAAATACAAAAGATTTAATAAACTTTTAACTAAACTGCACATCAGTTTGACTGGTAGTGTACATTTATTTCCATGTTGGGAACTGTTTTTGCAAATGAACTTTTCCTATAAAACTTATCAAATCCTATTGATTCAGGAGCTAAAATTTGTCCTGGGTCTGTTTTCACACAACCATAGACAACAGATTGTGAGAACTGTTCTCTCAGTATGGGGAGAGCTGTTGCGGCCATATCCCCCAGCCCCCTCCACTATACAGACGAGGGGAGAAAAAAATTCGGACAGGTGACAGGTCCATTTCTTTTTGCCATCGAACCATTGTGTTGTTATAAATTTAAAACATCATTCAGCATTAGAGCATTAATTAACTACGTATTACAAACACCGCCCATAAATTCATACTGGAATTTTGGTCTTTGGTCATTTTTGGTTACATCATCTTCATTTATAGTAATATAGTAAATCTGATCTGAAATATTTGCTTTCTCCCTGCAAAAGAAAACAAAGTGAGTTGAGACCACTCTGTCGAGGTTTGAGTGAAAAAGTAAACCATTATCATTGAGAACAAGGCCACATTACAGTGCATATTTTATATCTTTTTGTTTCAAAAGACAGCTTTATCTTTTATTATAAGAAGTCACCATCTTTACGTGTTGTTTACATGATCTAAAAAAGCACATAAACATACCATACTATTTTTGCTCTTTAATGGCGTACAAAGTCATATTTGCTTTAATATACCATTTTCTCATACAAACGTGTGGCCAAATAGGAATATGAGTGGCATTAGAGAGCAAAAAAAGTGGCATTGTAAGTGATTTACATGACTGAATATAATTTATATCTCAAATTTGGGATCATGTCCCTAAAAGCATAATCAAATTAGTATGTACATGTATATACAATATATACATTTAAGGCTAAGATTAATCATTGAATTGGACGATTTCTTTTCCTGTAAATAAATATATGAGGTTTCAGCAAAAATAACTATGGTACATTTTCAATTTATTTTATACTCTAATGTGAAAAGAGAGTGCAAAGGCTGATGTGAAACAATGTAAATAGTATAATTATAGTTTACAGTGTCACTTGATCACTTTTGGTTTCCTTTCACTCTGTTTGGTAAAGTTATATTTCTTTTGTGTTGCCAAAATCGAAACATGTATTCATGAATGTAGTTGATATCCCTTTGCAGCATGTATTTTTGCTGCAATGTGTCAGCAAAAGTATAATAAATTACTGTACCAATGATTAACTAAATATAGCTTAGATGTACACCTCCTTATTACAAACGAACACACACACACGCACACACACATAAAGGGCAATAGAGATGCTGGTAGTGCCTCTATTTCAGCCACATATTCAACATCTCAGGTTTAACACGATATAAACCAATAAACCACAAACAACCACACACAAAGACACAGAATTTATTGCAGGAAATCAAGGATGTTTCAGATGTTCAATCTCTAAGTAGGCTTTCTGTTTTATAATACTGTTTAATACTGTGACGCTGGACCGATATACAGGCAGTATGGTATATGGTATTTCTGGCTTATGGGCTGAATCTTATACTGTCTAGACACTAAGGTACTAACTAAGGTACCTAACTCAGCCATAGATATGTTTCGACCTACCCAATATATTCTTAATCTTCAGAGTACTTATTACTAGTCTTACATAGTGTATGTGAGCATGAGCGTGTGCCATGGTGGATGTATGTAGGCCAAACTGTTATGTCTTTCCAAAGCACACTGGCAACTGGCAAGAAAAGGTCTGTTTCATACACTTTTAATATGTGTTTGTACTTCACAGCATTTTTTGTTTCATATATTTTTATACTTGTGTAAAATAAAAACAAATGTATAAACTGCTGTTTGGCAAAACCTTGCAAATCCAATTTTGACAATTTTCACATTTATACTATACAGATGTTGTCCTTTAGGTGACAAAATGGCATGTTTGCTCATGAAATCTTATCAGAAATCCTTGTATTCGATTTAAAAGTAAATGGTTGTAAATTGTGTTTTTTTTTCTTCATTTCCCTTTTTTTTGCTTTTGTTTTTGTTTTTCTATTTTTTAAATGCAAGGTTTCCAACAAACAGTGTTCTCTGCAGAGCACGGACAGACTGACATCCTTAAAGCCTGAATGACACATCTTGGTGACAGTGTATGTTTGCACACACTCACAGAAGAAGCCTTAGCCTCCTGCTGCCCTGGACTTCACTCCAAGTGGCATCAATCCTTTGTACCCTCTCAACACCCTCCACCTTGAAAAAAACTTTGTATGTGCCACTCACGTGAACATTCCCAGGAACTTAGAGCAGTAACCCTTCTGAGAAACAAGCCCTGTAAATGTCATTGTCTGTCTTTACAATGAAAACCTTTGGACATTGAAGCGTTATGAATAAATATTGTATACAGTTCTAAGTCTGTAGTGTTCATTTTTGCACGCAGCGGATGTGTAATGCATGCAAACTATAAAATATTCTCAACAGTGCGTGTTCACTTTGTAACATCGCCATGAAGCAAAGGCTTGATTAGTGGTTCTTATGCTACCAAGTAGCTGACACTTAAATATAAGAAACTCATTTATGTTTGCAGCGTTGTCTTATCAGACACTGATCCATATGGTCATACTGATTCATATCGATGACAATTCGATTTAATAATATTAAACTATTAATTTTAGCTAATTACTGTGCTTCCCAATGTTGCTGAGTTTTTCCATTATGAGACTGGTTGATGGAAAAGAGTAGATTCCGGGCAGACAGTGAAATGTGTCTTAGTATGGGTATTACTCACTTCAGGTACTCCAAAAATAGTTGTTGAGAATCAGATTGTTTGTGAATTTATCATTTGTACAGCAATCCATCCTATCTTTATACCATTCAAAGTGGACTTTTCTTGCTAAATTTACAGAGATGCTCTCACAAATTCAGAGGACTTTTTGGTGTCTTGAGTCACACTTGAGATGTGCTCCAGTAATAATAAACTTCACATTATTGACCTTGTTATACAACATTATTCATCATGGTCTAGTATCTCGTATCTGTTTTTTTCATTGTCATGACAAACTTTCTCTTTCGCTAGCAGAAGATCAGGCGTTCTCCCCTCATCATGTGGACGTGATTATACTTCCTGTTTAAACATTGCTGTATCATCATTGGCACAAAAATGCACTATGTATAATCACTGGCCCACTAATTGTGTGGTGAAAATGCACAGAATGTCCTGGTCCTGTCCCTGAGAGCATACAAAGCTGCAAATGAGGAAATGTGGTTTATTTCTGGTAGACAGCTGTCACTGCTGACTGCTGATGTGAACCATTTCCACATCACTTCAATGCTTCAAATATCTGGCAGAATATGTCTTCTAAAGAAAATACACCAAGATGAATGAGACACAGCAGAACAAAGACTCCGGTGCCCTTAGGCAAAGCACGGAAACAGTTCTATGGAGGATGTTTACTGCCTTTTTCCCAGCTTTTACCATGTGTTCTCAAAATATGCACATATCAAAGCCAGATTAATCAAAAGATCCCAATGCAACCTTTCAATGCCGTATCTTTTTCATATGAGTGCAGTGTGAAGCTGAGGTTCTAAACTGGAGTGGTAGTGTGGAAATAGAGTTGGGTGGGAGATGACTCATGATTCAGAACCGTAGGCACGTCTGGCATGACAACAAAGAGTCTAATGCAAAATGCTTCTTTTCATCTGTCACCCACAGCATCAATTTTGGCCATCACGTGTGTGTGTGTGTGTGTTTGTGTTTGTGTTTGCGCGTGCGCCTTTTCATAATCCACTTAATCTTTTTTGTCTGAATCATCCATTGTTTCAGATTACTTTTGCAAAAGGAAGCAGCGTTTGTTCAGCTAAGCTGCAGTGGTATTGTTTGAGGGTGAGGAATACTTGTGATAAGAAAGCAGGACTCATGACAAAACTAATCTTTGTGTGAGTCTGCCGGTAAATTTAAAATTATGTATTCCCTGTTGACTTGCTCATGCTCATTGGTCAGTGCTACATGACTGTTCAATTATTGCTTTACTTTGCACAGCAAGCTTTCAAACATTAAAGCACAAACCACTGGGGTAGTCTGGCTTTAAATTACTTTCCATCTCTTTTTCAGCACTGCTTTTTTTGCCACTGCACTGTTATCGTTTTTTTTTCCTTTAAAATTGAAGTGCTGTAGTTACGCTCATCTATTGGCAGCATGATTGAATGAGGAGAGAGACCAATCAGACATCGAAAAAGAAATGTCTCAGGGTATATGGTGTTTTGACAAATCTTGTTAGAATCTGTGACTTTAGACCAGGGGTGTCAAACTCATTTTAGTTCAGGGGCCACAACAGCTATTTTATCAGGTATCTGGGATT
Source organism: Aeoliscus strigatus (assembly GCA_901007665.1). Classification (NCBI taxonomy): domain Eukaryota; kingdom Metazoa; phylum Chordata; class Actinopteri; order Syngnathiformes; family Centriscidae; genus Aeoliscus; species Aeoliscus strigatus. The sequence continues at coordinate 91,424 of CAAKHB010003683.1, forward strand.
GAATATAGAATTTCATTGTATGATTAAAACAACTTCAAGAGCTTGAAATTATTTAAAATTTTCATAAATATCTATGTAGTAATCCAGACCACTGCATTGCCGCCCCGATGCCAGTCCTCAGGCATTGGAGGTATACCTGTCAGGGCCGGGCTGGCCAAGAACCTCTTGGTGATGTCAGCTAGTGCTGTAAAGAGCAGCAGCAGTGTTTATTCAGAATCAGGTTGCTATAGGCAACCCTGGCATCCATCACGCAATAACAGCCCTTCCTTGAGGACCCCAAAAAGTGTCAACGCCAGACATATAATCCCTCTTAATTTCCACTGACTTTAGTGGACCATATCCTGAGATGATTGATTTCCTTGTATCAGTAAAGGGGTTGGGGATTATTACTTTTACTATTCTGCTATGTTGGTTTCTTTTATTGTTGTGCAATACATCAAACAACTTCTTTAATTTCTTTGTTTATTCCGGCTTTTGTTTGTCCACAGTTAATTGAGGGGAATATATGTTAATGGGACTGTGCTTGCAGACTAATTACGATTCTGATTATAGACACGATACTGTCATGGCAGTCACAATGCGAGCAACACTGTGACTGTGTGTAGCTATTTGTGTATCTTGCTGTGGTGTCTCCAAAACATCTTTATTTCAAACGGAACAGCAAGTCCACATCGCCTCCATTGTTTATGTTTTTGTGTCTCGCATGAAACACTGTCACGGCAGTTTAGAGCAGTCGTTCTTGTGATGACCCCACTCACATCGAGGAGGTACAGAATTATGATGGAAAACGTGACTGGTGCCAAAAACAAGTACAGCCAAAACTGTATGGAAGAACAGCAAAGTTATCAGTATGAGATAAAGTGGTTGGAGAGTCCCTTTCTCTCTTTAAAAAAAGGAAAATAGAGTCATATAAAAGCAGCCTCATTCCTTTACTCAGTCAGAGATTGTGGGTTTATATTTGTTGAGTAGGAGGTAGTTGCAACTAGAGAACAAACTCCTAAGTCGGGCTTACCCCAGGAGAGCAGAGGCTGAATTTGAGTTTGGAACACAGTGATCCATCTAATAAAGGGCCCATTTATGTGTATGTGGGTGTTCACACGTGTCTGTGTTTTATTATTTTCTCCATTGTTCTGTGTTTCTCTTCATTGTGCGTGTCTGTCCTGATGTGTCAGGTGATGTTTACCACTTTCCTGTGTAGCAGGGAGTCACTTTGAACTTCAGACTAGGTTTTCTCCTCTGGAGGATATCACAAGGTGTCTGTCTTCATACTCCAGCATGCATCCAGCATAGAAACAAAAAAACAAAATAAACATAAAAAAAAAAAAAAACATTTGAACAATTTCTTTGTTTCTGTCTTGCCGGCTACCCTTTGTCTGTTTCTTGTGTGTCACAATCTCTTTCGGTCACATTTTATTTATTTTTTTGCTTTAACGCAGTCTTTTTTATCCTCCATTGAGAGCCCTTGTTTAATCACGTTTCAGACGAATTTTCTCTGCCCACATGCTGAGCCATGTGCACTGCAATGATGAAGGGAGAATCCAGCATTTGAATGGTTATAAGAAGGAGTGACACCCATTGGTGCAGAGAGCTCCTCTGCATACGGCACAGTAGAACTTTCTTCTCATATAGTATGCATATCATGACTGATGTGACCATGGGTCTGAAAGATGAGATTAATTTATGACAGGGAAAGACACTTTACTTGAAGTCATTCTGATTATGCTGAGCTTCATTAAATTCTGAAATAGGAATGAAATACATTCAGTACAACGTATCATGGGTGAACTTTTAAAGCATAAATTATTGATAGTAGTATTTATAGTATAGTATTTTACCCAGGAAGATATCATATCATTGCATGCCAATTAGAAGAGAGATAGGGTTAGGGTACCCTAACCCTATCTCTCTACTTGTCTCCCTCTCATTCCCTTTTTTTCACCTCAACTGGTCAAGGTAGAAAACCATCCACATGTAGCCGTACATGTACCCTGACCTTTCTGTACCTGTAAAAGGAAGTTTTTCCTCACCTCCGTTGCTAAGAGGTGCGCATGTGCCTGTTGGGTTTCTATTAGAAGCGACAGTTTGCTAAGCATCATGAGATAACTGTTGTGGAGTCAAGTCTGACTTGACTTGACAATACACACCACTAATTGCAAGTATGTTAATATGCAACAATAACAATAGAAATTTACTTTAGTACTCCATTGTTTAAGTGTATTAAATAACCATAAATTAACACCCTTTCATCCTCAATCATTTGTAAATTTTATCTCCTTTTCTACCATACCAGTTGAGTTAGTTTACTTTGTTAGTTGTTGTTTAATTACACAAAGTAAAACACAAACACAAAGTTTTAACAATTATATGAGAAGTTGGCATGTCATGGCGGCTGGTAGTTTGGAAGGTTGCTTGTTCAAACCCCAGCTCCTCCAGAGTCCATGTTGAAGTGTCCTAGAGTATGACACTGGACCCTAAATTGCTCCTGATGCTGTATCATCAGTGTGTGAATGTGTGTAAGTAGCTGGGCTCTTTGTATAGCAGCTTGCAAATGTGAATGGATGAATGAGGGTGAATTGCTGCCAGACTTTCAATCAGGGCTCATTCTTGCAAAAAATGAAAAATCCCTACCTACCCAAACAGTGAGCCTTTCAGGAAACATCCCCCATCGGAAACCAACCCTTAACCACCTGCCACGAGCTATGTTGACATTATATACTATCCTTCAAAATCACATGCTCACATCACACAGGAACACATATTGTGATCCAATAGGTGGAGAGATGGGCTCCTTCTGTTTATTTTTTCTATGGAAACAGGGTCAAACACATGCTGTTTCTCACCATGTGGTTGTCACAGCCATTTGAACTCCGCTGCTCATACTCATGCCTCTCATCTCCTCTCGGTGCTTATGGAAGAAGCTTCTTCTCACTTCACACAGGCAAAAGAATCATCAAAGGTGTTGGAAAAAAAGCCCATCATAAGGACATTAATACCAACATGAATTTCAATAAGGGTAATCTGGTCTGTTCTAATGATTCAAACTCCAGCAGTAGCCAGGCAAGAGTACATGATAGATGTTTTTACAGACCCATTTGAACTATCCTCTTAGGAATGGATACCAGTGACCAAAGCCAAATTCCTATTTATCAACCAAGCACCAGATGGATGAGAGGGCACGGAACACGCACCCTCATACAAATGCAAAAGATGGTCTTCTCAGTTCACATTTTCCACTGTTTACATGAAGCGTTGAGCCCCCTTTGCTATCTTAGTCATGCATATTAATCACATGCGCTTTGATGTTAAATATTAATAATACACACAAACGTAGCAGCGTGCTCAGCCTCATGCGCTGCCAACCATGGAAAATTGTAGGCTCAGGTTTATTTAAATAGCTCATTTCTGATGAAGCAAATAAAGGTGGATAAAGAGAAAAAAAGACAGCGTTACTCTCAGATGAGTGCATCCACAGAAGTGAGGTCAATAGCAAGGTGAAATGTAGCGGAAACATTAAAGTCAAGTTCTCCATGCCCCAATGTGTTTTATACTGTACTTAATGTAAATGTTAAAGTTTTATTCATGCAAAAGATGAATGTTTTATTTATGCAAAAGATCAAAAATGGGCATTTTTCATGGATTGGAATGTGATAATTATCTAAATTGTTAACATACAGTTCTACTGTCCAGGACAATGGGAATAAATCAGTAGAGTAATGGAAAAGTTTTTCTTTGGAATTTTGACATGCAGGGAGGAATCACTTAAACATAAAACATTGTTTGGCAGCAAAATTTCATGATTTAAACAAAGCAAAAATTATTACTTGCCTATTCCCCATAACCAGTGTTTGTACTACTCCACTGTCTGCTGGTCATATTACAGGTCACACATGCACACATTAATAAATGCAAATCACAAATTACATCCATAGATCAATAACCTCAATGCAGTCAATGCTGTACATATCATCACAGACATTGATGCTATTCAGTCAAAATGTCTTTAGCCAAAGACCGTATCCAAAACAGGCCACAAACGCCCCCTACCCCCAATCAGGCTCGTCCAACTAAACCAGACGTGTCAGCGATTCCATCATCACTTCTGCACAGTATACGATCTAAAGGTCCATGGAGCATTATAAGAATGAGGTCATCATTTAACTTGAGCTCCACTTCCTGCGAGTAGCATGTGCAGGAAGAGAGGCGCTGGCAAACCCACACTGTGGGCTGTGTGCGCCAGGTGTTCCTGCAGGGTGCCCTCGCTGTGCACAAATGTCGTGTAATTATGTGTTAATCTGCATGTGTGGATAAGTAAAGCAAGCGGAGGAAGAAGCTGAAAGCTAACAGTCTGGACTATCTGTCTGTCAGAGGCAAGGAAATGGCACATTAGCCACATTAGCGCTAAATTATAGGTCTCAAGATGTCGGAAATAGCTCCCTTTCCATTTAACAACACATGTACACTGGTGAGCTTCATTTGCAAAGCATTAACACGATTACCAGGGACATTTGTTATCAAAGACAAATGATCACATTGATGTAGTGGCGAATGTTTAAGAACCGACAGACCAGCACGTTTGTTAACTTAGCAAATAAACAGCACAGAGAGTTTTAGCACAGAGGGGTGAAAAAAGAAAAACAGATATTTGGTTCAGCGAGTGTAATGGAGTGAACAAATTAGCTTGAAGTGGATCATCCACCAATACAAACATCAAACACATGCATTCTTGTTTGACCCTAATCTGCAGCTGAATTTGATGCTGAGCACTGAGCACGCCGGCAAATCTATAAATATAAAATCCTATCATTCTGCCAGAAATACATTTCAATGTGATCGAGCCTCTGATTTCATTTTTCTTTTAACAAAGCATAAATGGTTGAACAAACCCTTTCTGTAATTTCGGTATGAAATGTTTGTGTGACTGCGTAAACATTTAAAATTCATGAAATTCTAATATGCTGACCACCACGACCAGACTCTCAAATAGCACAAAGTGTGATTCTATTTTTTACTAAGTTTGGAGGCATTTAGTAAATATGAATATTTATGATTGTTTTTCAGATACTTTAAGATTGAACTTGTAGGTGTTCTTATTTGTGTTTGTTTTTGTGAGATTAACCCAGCAGACACAACTTACTGATGACTGTATTGATGTCTGGTATTCAGTGTCCTATACTGAAATCAGACTCAGTCCTCCATCTCCTTCCCCTGCTTCCACCCCTGGTCTGTAGCCGCAGCTGATTTGAAAATGACATAGATATTGGTTTTCATGAAGTTTGCTGCTTCAGTGATTTTAAATCCATTTGTCAGATGTTTCTACACTGGTGTATAATCACAACCATTTCACAACCAAGTGTCAAACACCTATTGACAATTGCATTAAGTTCATGCAAAGAGTATTTTATATATACATGGCATGACACAGGACTGATGACCCCAGACAAGCTTTTTTTCCAGATGTCCCAAATAATTGGAAAGGGGACTCATAGAAAATGACTTTACCCCTGTCCTCAGCGGTGCAGTCCTTGTACTGTTTTGCAGAATACAAGTCTGTTCATAATGTTTTTTTCCTGGAGAAAAGTGGCTTCTTTGCTGCCCCGGGTGACACCAGGCCATCCTTCAAATGTCTTTGACTCATACCTGCCTGCTGCCATTCCTGAACAAACTGTGTTGAATTGACTTTAGGAGACAGTCCTGACACTTGTTTCACTTTTTGGATGCACTGAAGCCTTGTTCACAACATTTGAACCGATCTCCTTGATGATCTGATAAGTGGTTAACTTAAGTGCAATCTTACATAGCAGCAACATCGTTGCCTATTTGTGCAATGCAAATTGCCATCATAAAAACTGAATATCTGTCATTCTCAAAACTTTCCCTTCCTACTAAACATGCAATTTCATTTACATACGCCAATGATGCTAAATTTCAGAGTTTAATGTATCACGTTTTTCCCCACAGTCAAATGAGCAATGCTACATTGTATGCAATAAACCCTAAAAAAGAACAGTCTACTTTTAGAAACGTGTTGCATATGGAGATTTATTTTACTAAAAAGTCAAAATTCCATTAGTCCACACTACAAAACCTCTGCATTGGACTGATTTAATATAGATATGTTTGTGTTGCAGCTTTAGGACACAGTGATAGTGTTAATCCTGCGCAAATGTGTCTCTAAAGCAATTCATCACTGGATAAATAGGCCACATTCCTCATGACTGCTATGTTTCCTTAAATCCACAGTGCTGCTCCTACATTATTTAAACCACTCATGAATCCATTGATGTGAACATGTAATAATGTATTGCATTCCTTTCATTTCCCTTATCATGGAGTGCATTTATTCTCTTGTTTCTGCATGATCTACATCAACCTATCAACATTTCATTGAAATTCAATACAAATCCACAGATCAAACACAAACAAAGAGACTTTAGATCTGGACATTTGTGTTGGGCTTGAGAACAGCTGATTTGGCAGAAGAATGACAGTTCCTATCAATGTGCCAGCATGGTTTACGAAATATTATTCCATCAGGATTGCATATAGTGATTTCTGCACATACTTGGTTAACTGAGGAAGCTGTACATGTGAAATTAAAGGTAAAGACAAGCACAAAGGAATGGATTTCTCTGCTGAGACTGGTTTCATCATTTCTGATTTGATGCATTGGTATCCTCTTACTGTGTTTTGTATTGAAGTGTTCTCCCACACAAGGCTCTGATTATTCCAATAAACATGACATGAAACAGATGCCAGCATTGAATTGCATAAACAAATTCATTTTCCAACACTGCAGTCCTCAAAAGAAAAAAAAAAAGGCGGTGACAGAACAATCAAACACTGAAATGCTGAAACGTAGGATCATGTGCACATTTGGCTCTGATTATCAGAGCCAGTCTTTCCACCCATCTTCTAACCCTAACCTACCCTAACCCATCACATAAAGACAAAAGACAAAAGTAAGTGACCTCCCATTACTTTTCCAAATACTACAATACAATACATAAAACATAATACGATATAATAACTGCCACACACCAAAGTTGGACTGCTTAGTGTTACATCCTTGTCTCTGTGCCTCAAAGCGTGGTAAGGGACATGCTGCTATTGCTAGTTATTCGTGACTCGTTAATACCCAGTGACAGATTACCCATATGGCCTTAAAGGAGACAACACAAGATTAAAATATTAATTCTATAATACTGTGTTCACAACAGTAAATGAGCCTTAATTGTATGTGTATGAGCTCGTTTTAGGTGGTCATTAATAAAGAGAAGAGTCTTTCAAAATGTTTTCAGAAGTGGTTCAAAAGAGTTTACTGATTCTGCAAGTCAGCCAAGTCGTGTCACAGCTGAGGGGTCGCTGTTGCAAAAAAAAAAAAGAAAAAAAAAGAAAAAACACCTTTACCTAGATTTCAGCTATGACTTTGGAACAGCCAGAAGGGCTGGCTCCTCCATAGGGTGACCAGAGGTCTCCGTTGGAAATGTGGCACTGTCCAGCTCAATTACCTTTCAATTTCCCACTAATGTCGGTATCTCGAATTGTTTTGAACAATAAATAACACCTGTACTTGTGCGTCTGTCTGCGTTGCTCTGCATTAAATCCTGCCGATGGGGTTGATGTTTTTGTTCGTTTAGTTTAGCAAAAGTGAGCGGATATTGTAACTAGCTGCGTAAATTACCACTCACAAATGTTTATCTTTAGATCCACAAGTCCCACCTTTGTACCATTGTTCCGTTTATGTAATCCACTCATTGTAGTGACCTGTCATCATATTCAGCACGTCAGTTATCTTCTTTATGAATGTTAGAGATGGAGTTGCCAGGTAGGAGACAGAGAGGAAGACCAAAGAGGAGGTTTATAGATGCAGTGAGGGAGGACATGGAGGTAGTTGGAGTCAGAGTAGAGGATACAGAGAACAGGGAAAGATGGAAATCGATGATTCGGCTTTTTCCCTCCCTGAAGAGGGAAAAAGCCGAAAGAAGAAGAAGAAGAAGAAGAAGAAGAAGAAGAAGTTATCTTCTTTATATGACACGGTGTACCTGGCCGATGAGCTGTGGCCACATACAGTAGGAGATGTTCTGAATGTAAATGTGCCTCGCTTCCCCCAAAAAGATTCATGTCTGCATGAATCTCTTCTCTGCCTGAACCACACAGCTATGTGGGATGAGTCATTCACTCAGTGAGTTAGCCAAGTCCCTCCTGAAGACCGTTTGGTGCCACTGCAGCATCAGAGACTTAAATGGCTCAACATCCAATAACCAGAGATGTTCCCGCTGAGTGCCTCTTCTTAGCTCATCAGTGGCAGCGGCTCACGACTTCTGCAGTCACCCCCAGCATGTCTCCTGCAAGAACTGATTGCATTATGCAGGATTTGGGTTATTGGTTATTGCCTATTCATATGGAGCTACTGGCCTCAGCTGGATGCACTGCAGAGTATGCTGCTGTGAATTTAAAGTGAGTTTGGGGTACATTTTTGGCCATTTGGCTTTATAGCTTTCTATTCTTAATGAAGACTAAGTCAAGTATTTTTGGGTGATTTAATATTAAAACGTGTCTAAAAAAACAAGGATACTGTCTCTGGCTAAAATCAAGCCTCCATCCAATTACTTTTCTGAGTTTTACACAGCAGTATCCACATTATCGATGTCAGTAGATGTGGGCAGAAACTGGTGGCTGATCTAGACATTGACCCTTTGTATAGATAGGAGGGTTCGAAGATAGAAGAGCAGCCAGGTCAATCTGATAAAGCTGTGTGACTTTGCTGTCCAGTAGATTGTAGGGAAAATAATGACTGCTGCACAGGATGGAGAGAAGCTGCACAATACGGCTAGAATGGTAGAATGTATTGATCAAATTCTTTACTCTTTAGAGTGGCAGCAGAAAACATGAAAATGTTAGTGTTTTTTTATTATTATTACTATTTTAATGTTGCAAACGCTGATTCCCCATCTCATGCCACTCAACAAGATGTGACTGTCGCAGAGATCAGAGAGAATTGTATTTTTCTGTTAAATGTCACAGGAAGGAAGAGTGACAATAAGATGTGAAGACAAGATGTCTCCTCCTGTGCATCATGTCATGTTGCCAATGAAGGCAACTAATTTTAACTTCAGACATGCTGTCGTGGAAAAACACATGAAACATGCCAGCACTGGCATGAACAGCAACTGCTGTTGGAGCGGCTCAGTGCGACCACTCCCACCGCGATGCAATATTGGATACAGTCACCTGTATTTCACCAGGCAGGCATCATACTAGGTTTGGTAAAAGGTTTGGCTGTTGTTGGTCTGTTTTGTCCTCCCCACCTGCTTTAGTTGATATGCTAGTATGTACAGCTTGATGCAAGAAGGTTATCAAAAGAATTCAATGCAGACACGCAGGATGCCATTTCTATAACTTACAGTGACTTGCTAGGCACACACAGCACATTTGCTAAGCATTCAAACAATTGTCGCTATGATTATAAAATTATTACGGTAATATATTGCTCTCCTTGTGCTTTATACTGATACAAAAGGCACCATTTTGTGAGGTGCAGCAGGCTTTCAAATACTAACCCAAGACAAGAATCTGCTTTTGACAGAAAATATCCAGAAGAAACACAACTTTGCTGTAGAAGATTAGTGCTCAACCATTGTTTGCAGTCATGAGTTTCTCATTTGTCATGAGGAGTCCAGATGGCAACTGGGGTGACTGCAGGTCAGTGTTGTAAATTGGAATGACTCAGCACTGAAAGAGGTGATTGGATTATAACTAATGGTTTTACTGAAAGCTGTTTTGGGTTTCCGTTTGAAAGTTCATGATTGAGGTTAAAATACACATGTTGGAAGGGGCCATACATGAGCTTGAGCTGTTCTCATCAGATGAGAACAGACTCTCCCATTAGGTGACTGAGAAATGGCAGGTGGCAGGTGGAGAATGGAACAGGGCGGCATGTAATGGATCTGCTACCTCAAGTAAGAGCCAGAACAAAACAGAATCTGTGTGTGTGTCTTATATTGTTTAAGTAAGGTGGATATGAACATCAAACAATGCCTAAGACCTATTTCATCTTAAAACCACTGATGTTGGAATATTCTGATATACGGAGTTGAATGTTCAGCCAACAGCCAATAGTAAAGTTATGGAGATAACCTAAAAGACGGAATCTTATTAACGACATACATACATGTACTTGTATCTCCACAATTTGAGTTGTGCTTGAATTGTAAAAAAAAAAAAAAAGGCTGGAAACTTGGTGTGGGTTCTTTGCAGTGTCATGGGAGCCTGAAAATGAGAAGTCGGGAGGAAAAGCTTTCAACAAGACGTCTTACACATTAAATCCCTTGCGTGGATTGTCAGAAAATTGAATCAGAGCCCACATTTATGGGTTACCACAACTGAAGTATGAAATATTTCTAAAGCATTACGCATTTCTAGTAGCATTTAAAATGCGAAGGGGCCATAGTTGCAGCTCTCCGCAGGCTGAGGTGGAGAACTACTTAGGGGATCTATGGGTTTTAATGGGATCCGTCACAGTCACCCGTTGTTGTTTATGTATGCAGGAGCCGAAAAGCCTTTATGCACGGTGACAGCATTACACTTTCTATAGGAATATTAGTAACAGTCCTATACAAACGGCACAATGAGTGAAATTCAAAATCTGTTAAAATCTATCTTGCATTTACATTTCTTAATACTTTGTCATAGGGATTCTATAAAACTATCATATATAATTAATTCATTCAATGTAACTGTTGTGAGGCATTTTTAAAGTCTAACAGGTAGAATAAACTGACAGAACATTCACATGCAGAAACCGTCTGCAGATCCCATCGAACCATTGGAGCACTGAAACTCTGACAGCTCCCACAGGATATTTCAAGCTGCTGTTTTTTCTACCAGTAATGTTTGGCTAAAACCAAACCTTTCAATATAAATGTTTCCAACTGATGTGTTTTTTTTAGATTTCCCATCTTAAGGTATCACATCTTTCAAGATGTTTTTTTTGTTGTTGTTGTTGTTGTTGTTGCTGTTTTTTGTAACAAGTATATAAAGGAAATCCATTGAGACAGATTTGCTTCAGTAACACTGCTCTTTGAACTTCATATTGCTCTTCCAGCTTCTCATAATTTGGTTCCCCCACATCAGTTGCCAATGAACTCACCACATAAAACTTTGGACTTCCTCTTTTATGCCTGCCTGGCAGCTCTATTTTCAGCGCCCTCTTCCGATATACTCAACATCTTTCCTCCACATGCCTCCAAATCATCTCACCCCTCTGACGCCAACCAATTTGAGATGGCCAGATTCCCTATCTGATGCAATCCTCCATGTTTTTCGGAGAAACTGCCTTTTGTTGTGACATTGTGACATATTCGATGTCCTTTTTACTTTCATACTTACTTTCAGTTTTAGCTTCAGGTACCTTCACAAGTGAGGTATCGGACGGAAAGAAAGTCACACTGTCAATTCAAATGACATTGAAAAATAATAACACACATTTCATCATCTACTTTCCAAAGACTTTCCACAACCTTTACAAATGATTTTTTTTGCTTCTTGTTTCAAGAACAAAACTATGAAAGTCACCATATATGTTAAACACTGAAATGAATCAATGATAGCGTGAATGAATAACTCAATTTATGTGAAATTTGCATTCAGTGAAGTGACACTTTTTGTGATTCTTTCTGACCAGCACTAATGGGATGTAAATGACTTGAGAGCAGATTGGCCCTCGTCTGATTTTGCATTGTCACAAGGCTTTCTGAAACAAAACGTGACCTTCAGCTTGCCACACTCTTATTTCTCATTGTGTTCCTAATTTTCTTTCACTGCAGTCATTTGACGGGGGCGAAACACAGACCTCTGCTACCACTCGTACTCCTCTGGGCTGCAGAGAAGACAAGATTGGTAGTCAAGGCAAACCTTCGTGCAATCCGAGGTCATCAGCACAATTTGTGCTCCTTGAAAAAATAATAAAAAATAAAGTCATTGCTGGTGGGCCCCTCAGACGTCAGGAGAAATTGAGTTTAAACTTCTAACCTTAATTAGACTTTCCCTGCAGGGCTTTTCTTCTCACTTGTGGATATTTTCTTCCTTTAATGGCCACCCATGTTGAAATTTCGCACAAAAAATACACACTACTTACATATATATAAATAAGACAAAATATACAAAATAAGAAAGGGTGAGCAATCTGGAATTCATGGTTGGAACATCAATAATTGCATGAATATTGTTATCCAGGTGCAAATATGTTTCACATAAAGAGGCTTAGAAACATGGGTCCGCAAAGCATACATTTAACCTCAAGGGACGAATTAAACAAAATTTTAAAAGGCAATCTAGGAGCTAATTATAACCCTTACAACAACTTCTTTCTGCAGAGGGGACAATTAAAGTGACAAGACAACCCGAAGGAAACATGTCCAAGAGACACCTTAATTAAGGCACATATGATAGGAAATTCATCAGTCTTTTAAAAAACATGTTGGAGTTCATTAATGAGCTCTTGCCTTTTGCCCTAATTGGATTGTTATACACCAAAGAGGTTTGTTGTCAAGAGACAATTACACACACATGCTAACAAGCTGATGTGGTGCAGTGGGATTTTATTCTGTTTTTAAATTCTCATCATAAAGCTACACACAGAATACCAGTAAACAAAAAGTAAAATGATGTCTGAGTGTTTTGGCTTTATCTGTCACCGTCTGACAACAATTAACCACAGAGCAGAGAAGGACGCAACAGTAACAGAAATGTTGGAAACCTCATCAACACGCAATTTTCTACATCTGCACAAAGACAAAAATGTCAGCAGTGCGGTATACAGGGCATGACATAAAACTGTCTCATATAAACTTCCCTCCTGCCTTAAAGACCCCAAATCAAGTCAATGAAAAAGGGAACACTGATAGTGCCTTGAAAGGACATGTCCATGTGGTGTATGGGGCTTCCAATAAACTGTCCCATGTTTAAAATCTGATGCCCCAGTTGACATCAGACTCAGAACTGAGGACACTAAGCTGCGCTGGATTTAATGCTCTTACATCTAAGGGGAAACATCACACCTGACACACTGCAGGAAAACAAGTAACAAATAAGTAAACAGCATCCTCCAAAGTTGTTTTATTTACCCATTATATCAGATTTCCCAGGGAAACGGACCATGCAATTAGATCAACAAATCCAATACATCTACAGTCGGACTTGCCAGCATATCAGCCTCAATTTAGTTTATCTCTGCAAACACTGGGGTTATTTCTGTTTTATTATTGTGTTTCACATTCCGCCAGCATTCTCATTTCACCTCTGTGTTTTGTTGCCGTTAGTGTATGAATGACTGTGAACCTGCTTGTTTTCTGTAGCCTTTGGCAAAGCCTTTGGCAGTGAAATTAATTCAGGTTTAGGTCTTATTTTTCTCTTGGTTTTCAAAAATACTTCCATATGCCAATCCCTGGGCCAAGTGATGGTGGTCAGTGGCAGGTATCCACACATACAGCCGAAGGACTAACATAGGAATACAGATGCACATACAGCGCAAAACGAAGCGCTCTGTCTGTTTCACACCTGACCTGTATTTTGATGTGTAGAGAGCTGGCTGTCAGCATACCGCTTCACTTCCACTTTCCATCCCTCGCATTGGCTCCAAGTGAAGACGGATGAGAGACAGACATGAGAAACTGAAGGATGAAGATGCAGGAGTTGACAAATTAGCTAGTGGTGTGAAGGATTTCGATGATAGCGCGTTTAACCCTTTTTTCTATTTTAAGTTTTACTGGACTCATTGATCTTAAGTCTACAGGCCTCTTTGTGTTATCATTTTGTGTTTTAGTCAATGATTGTGCTCAATATCTTTTCTTCAGTCACATGCCTCCTGTGGATGATTGATAGTCTAGGCCCAGCTACAAAATAAGCTGCTTCAACTGAACCATTAAACCAAAAATAAATTAAAAAAAACATTTTCATCCCATGCGACAAAAAGGAAAATGATTGTTGATATGAGGTGATTAATCACTTACTGTGAATGTGAAAAATTAGGTTGTAAAGCAAAGAAATGTTTAGTCCAGAGCTGAGTGTCTGAGTGTCTCCTCCCCTTCTCTCAATGCGCAGCTTGACCTGCTCCTCAGGAGTCATCCTCCTTTTGTATTTTTTTTTATTTGTGTTCTTTGATGGATGTGCGTCCACAACACTAATGCATTGATGTAGACACATCAAGGATTGGCCATCTCCTGGTCATTCCTTGGCAAGTGTAGATGGCAGCCACCATCTCTGTTTGTGTTATAGTCCTCAAAAGCAGGGTTATCAAAGTAATATTAGTTCAGGGGCCACAGTTTGATCCTAAGTGAGCCAGACCAGTATAATAATCGAATAATACCCATGAAATGCCTTTTGCAAATGAGAAATGCATGTGCAAGTGCATGCTGCAGGCCGGATTTGTCCCATGGGACGTATGTTTGACACTCCTGCCCTAAAGCTCACATGCTTGGGAGAGGAACTGTCTGTTTTGGCTCTAATCATTGTTGTCTAATTTTATTCTTATAACCGGGTTGAAATTGACCCGAACAACACAAAGGTTATCATTTTTTTTAGTTTGTTTAAATACAGGTTCCTGACATTTAAAAGGCATTCGTGCATTCAAGACCAAAAAATGGTTTAAAATGGGTTTAAATGCTTCGTCAGTAGATGTGTTTGCTTCTGCAGCTGCACCAACAAGGAAGTCCTTGGATGTCACACACTTGACACGAAAAAAATGCAATATTTATCTGAAGAGTGAATATCTCTTTTGCCATGCATACATAAAATACAAATAAACTGAGACTCTGTGAGCGTGTACAAGTTAATGTCAATAGAATGGAAATAATGGAAACTGAGAGCATTGGTATTCAGTGGTATCATTGCCAACACATTTCAACAAATATGTTTTGTTGGATAAAACACCATACGTTATTATTAGATGTTATTGAGAACAAATACAATTCTGGGTTATAGTCATTTTACATATTGAAACAAGTAAATTATATTATTTTTAGATGCTGAAAATATTACTTATTATAATTATTATAATAATTATTATTATTATTATAATCATTTTGTAATCCGAAGATTCCAAAAAGAATGACGGAATTGACGTTTGTTTTAAGCTGTAACCAGTAGTTATCCTATTGGCCATGTTAGATGGGAAAAGCGAATGTTCTTTATTGTGTTTGACAGGGCCCATTATTGCTCGCCTTCTCAAAACCAATACAACAGGGACCCACTCCACCTTGCTTCGTCGCTAATAAGAAACCAAGAATGCAGTTGTCGGTTGGACTCGTGAGAGGAACAAACGTAATCTTTTCCTTTTTGCTTTGCTGATTGAGTTCAGCATCAGAGCCCTGAGGTGTTCTTTAGAAGTAATCATTCTCAAGCAGCCTCTGTTAGGTAACATGACAGTGGGTGAGTCTCTGAGAAAAATGTGGCCCCTAATTTTGTTGTTGAATCTCTTAATTCAAAATCCCTTATTTACATTTTGAGTCATGAAACTTCAAAAAATAAGATCAGATGTGGTGTGGCTGCTCTTGATGGTGCCTTACATGATGACGTAAACAGCAGCTGTTGTCATACCACCCACCTCCCCTCCTTCCTTTTCTTATTATTCCCATCTTTGCGTGTTCTCCATGTTCGTCATAGCATGTGAGCATACAGTGCAGAGGAACTCTTAAGTATTCATGATGTGATATTGCCCCACACGTCAGGAACAAAATAGCTTTTGTCATCTTTCACACCATATTTACTCCTCCATAATCAATCGCTTTGTGGCAGAGAGAAAAGCAGTGACCTTAGCGTGGAGATTCATTTTATTCAGCTGCATGCACTTTAGGGCAAAGTTGCCAATTGCACATTTCAGATTGGATTATCTGGTGTGCATAGTTATTTTTTCACCGTAGAATGGCTGCCCAGCTTTTATTTATTTCTCGTGCCTAAGGCAATGCATCGGCTTAGCAGCACATTGGCCTATGGGAGTTACCACTAATTCAGAAGTGTTTTCAGTGTAGATTAAAACTAGGTTCATGTTTAACAGTAAAATGACTCATGACAAGCAGCTCGTGTTTTATGGCAAACGAGCCTCCACACAGCAGGAACAGGTGCTGTAAAGACACTGCAAATGCACCTTTCCATTCATGTTGACGACACCTATTGTCATGCCCCGTGTTTCCATTTACTTGTTTTTCTTATTCCCATTTCAAATGTGCCAGGGACTTATTTTTGTAGTGATGTGGTGGTTAATTGGAACCTGTGTGTAAAAATTGCCATTTAAATTCCTCTAAAATATCTGGCTCTTCTGCACAGTAAAATTTAATGTCTTTTCATTCCCGTTGTGATGTTAGACACGTTGTGTCTAAAGTGCACATGGTGGAATCCAATTAAAATGCACGATATTATTATATTATACTTCATGAGATTAGGGCGAGTGGTTAGCACTGTGGCCTCATACTGGAGCAACAAGGTCCGTGGTTCACCTCCTGTCCTGGGATCTTTCTATGTGGAGTTTGCATGCTCTCCCTGTGTGTCCCTGTGGTTTCTCTCCGGGTTCCTCCCACCTCCAAAAGCATGTTAAGGGTAATTGTTAACTCTAAATTGCCCGCAGGTGTGAATGCGTATGTGAATATTTGAGCTGGCAACTCGTCCAGGGTGAACCCTGCCACTCTCCCGTTGTGGGATCCGCTCCAGCACAACTGCAACTGGAACATGTAGAAGTAAATAAATGAATTTATGACATTAAAGGGACAATTTGTGATTTTGTATTTACTTGGGCAGGCTCACAAGCAAACCCATGTGAAGACTCGGCCGGGGTGCAGTATATGCAAATGATTTGGAATTATTTCATTTCTGGGCCCAACTGCAGAGACTTGGTGTTAATAATAAAACTGAGTTTTATTAGAGAATTTAAGGGTAACACAGTGAAGGGAGGGTGGGGGGCAGGAGCTGAACTGAGGCAGACGGATAAGAAGCAGGTTGACAGATGGGGAAGCAGGCTGGCAGGCGGGCGGAAGTTGAGGGCAAAGCAGGAAGGAGAGCGTGAAATGAGTGGCAGGCTGGAAGGCTGAGGGCCGACAGGTTGCAGGGAGGTGAGCAGGTAGGCAGAGGTGGCATGAGCTGATGAGGAGACATGGTGAGGAAGAGGTGAATCCTGAATGTGGGAGTCATAGCGAAGGACATGAGACAAACTGTCACATTCTGTACCTCAATTGTAGGTTCAAAGATAAGGCTTGAACCTTTTTACCAGTTATATGAATAATGGAATGGATGATTATGTTAATATATATATATATATATATGTGTGTGTGTGTATAAAATGTATCACTTTTTCATGGAAAATGAATCACAATGTGACAATGTGATTTATCAACTAAATGATGGATTAGATGGGAGGAACAAGAGAATGTTGAATAGTTCTACAGCGAACTATTACAGCTATTTCAACAGAGAAAAAAACCCCTTCTATGCTCAGAATGGAGAAAAGAAAACAGACACTGCTTCGATAAGTGTATAGCTGTTCTCTTACAGTTCACTTCGTCATTCCTCAGAATCTAGTGTGTAAATTTATAGTCACTGCAAATTTTCATTTGAAGAAAAAAAAATGTATCTCTTGCCCTGTCTGCAGACAAAGAGGAGCAAAATGAAATTTAACTGAACCCAACCAAGCAAACATTTCCCCAATAAAGGCTACATCTACTTAATCTCAGTTTTCTGTATGTCCTCACCAATGTTTAAGGAATTTCTGTCTTTTCAACTGTAATGGAATAAGACAGAACTCAGAAGTGTGTGTGTGTGTGTGGGGGGGGGGGGCATGCCTGTAAATCAGATGGAATGAAACTCTGCCTTATCACCCGAGTGCAATTTCATGCAAGCAACTTAACACACATGCATGCATGTTCCGCCATACCTCCCTCCAACCTGCCCGCAGTCACGTTTGAATAAAGCATGCATTACATGAGATAAATGATGCTTAAAGGAGGATTATCCTGCAGGTTGGAGGGAAACTGTAATCAATGCATATTCCTCCTCCTCCCCTGTTGCCTTCTCTGGTCGTGTCTGTTTCATATCATTAGGCCATACATCACAAACAGGAATGTCACCTTTTGATTGCTTATAGTTGGTGGTTCTTGTCCTGAACGTAGATGTATGGAAATACTGCACATACTGAACAATGATTCTCCAGAGAGTGTATGACTTTCTTCAGGTCGTCATTGATCCTGGAAGCAAGAGCTCCATGCACTACCAATAGTGTTTTGATTTCAAAGTTATTGTTTTTGTAAATTGAATATTACTAAATCTGATTTGGCAGGCTGATTTTAATTCAAATGTGATATAATACAGGAATGATCAAATCCTTTTTCCTCCTCTATATTCATCTAGGTTGAGGATGAATGTGACCATATAGCTTTTTTGTTCATTTACTACAGGGAAACTGATGTGTGTGTATGAGGTGCATCCATATTTTGACAAAATGCACAAGCGGTCAGGCAGTGAGAATTTTTATTTATTTACTTTTTATAAAACCTTTTTAAAATTTTGTCGACATAAAATAAAATGTGCATTAACTCTTTGGCGCACTGTTTTTTTTATTTACATGAAAATCAGCTGGCGTGATCATTTCTGCTCAGAAATTCATTTTGCATGTAACCCTTTTCTCCAAGGATTTGCATTCTGCAGTAACGCCAACTGAGTGAGTAAGAGGCTAATGAGTGAAAGGGTCAGTGAGACTGAGAAAAGGACAGATGGCACAAATGAGTGAGATTGACAGATGGAACCACTGAAATGGGAGAATGATGCCTATCAAGGCGAGTATCTGTGAGAGGAATAGAATCATTGCTTTTGGTGTGGTCTTGTGCATGCATGTGTATGAATGTGTCGGAGGAGGGGGCTACCGTTGTCTAATTGTCTTTGTGTTAAATTGCAGTTCCATCAATTCCATTGCTCGGCCTGTGGCCCCCATTAGGCTGACCTTCAGCTGCTAATAGAAGGGGGATGGGAGAAATGTAGGGGGCACTCAGGAGCTGACTGTGTGTGTGTGTATGTTTGTGTGTGTGTGTGTGTGTGTGTGTGAGAAAGAGAGAGAGAGAAGCAGGGGGCTGAAGGATAGAGGGTAATGAAAAAGGTTAATGAGGTGACATGGAACTGTTAAGAGAGCAGGTTTGTGTACTGATCATTGATAACAAACTTTGAAATGTGGATTTACAGTTGTTTTTACCTTTTGGAGAGAAAGGCAATTAATACAATACAAAGGTAATACTTACATATTATATACATAATACATTACATACATAATACTTACATAGCGGTTCAAAACTGCCCCAATGAGAGAATTAAAAACAAGGACGTGCACGTCGCCCGGATTGGCGTCACCGGGGCCCCACCCTGGAGCCAGGCCTGGGGTTGGGGCTCGTGGGCGAGCGCCTGGTGGCTGGGTCTCTGCCCACGGGACCCAGCCGGGTACAGCCCGGAGGAGCGACGTGGGCCCGCCCTCCTGTAGGCCCACCACCCGCAGGAAGGCTCAGAAGGGGCCGGTGCAATGTGGTTTGGGTGGCGGCCGCGGGCGAGGGCCCCGGCAACCCAAACCCCGGACAACAACTCTGGCTATGGGGACATGGAATGTCACCTCGCTGGGGGGGAAAGAGCCCGAACTTGTGCGGGAGGCTGAGTGGTACCGGCTAGAGATAGTCGGGCTCGCCTCCACGCACAGCTTGGGCTCCGGAACCCATCTCCTTGAGAGAGGTTGGACTCTCTATTATTCTGGAGTTGCCCGCGGTGAGAGGCGACGGGCTGGTGTGGGCTTGCTCATAGCTCCCCAG
>CAAKHB010003684.1:0-13930 GCA_901007665.1 Aeoliscus strigatus
ATAAGTAAGTTATATCTCTCTCTCTCTCTCTCTCTCTCTCTCTCTCTCTCTCTCTCTCTCTCTCTCTCTATATATATATATATATATATATATATATATATATATATATATATATATATATATATATATATAACTCACTTGTAACTGAATTGTATTTTAATTTTTAATTAAATTTTAATGAAATCAACCAAGCAAACCAAAACTGAAAATCACTGGAAGAAGCAGCTTGACTAAAGTGAGTCTATTCAAGTACTCTGAATATATTTGTTTCATTAATTTGTATTAATAGAATTTTAAATCAACAGGAAAGTGGCCTGTGCTTTGCTGCTTGGGCAGATACAAAGCCAGTTTACTGTATACCAAACCATAATGATCCACAGAGAGCCGCTGTGTGTGTGTCTGTAAGGGTCTTTTCCACGAGCATAAAGGGGCTCAGTGCTGAGCCTGTTCAGAGAGTCATAGCTCATGAGCACTGAATACTAATCCTGCTGCCATAGTCGCTCCGGGCAGACGCTCGTTCACGCACTTGCACATTCAGTGTAGCTTCATTCATGTCCATGCAAACGAGGTCTGGATTTAAAAGCCACACAATTAGTCTTGTTCACCAACAGAGACGTGTGTGTGTTTGTGCGGCTTGTGCTGTTAAAACGTAAGGGTTTTTGAAACACCTGTATGCACTTTGTATGTGCACAGTGTGAAAACACCTCTTTCACCACCGCAGGCACACACCTACAGCTACTCTAATGACCAGATAGCTGACGGAAGACGGAAGTTAATGAGGAAGGAATTAGTTCTCTGTGTGTGATTGTGTGTGAGTGAGTGAAGAGACTGGGGCAGAAGTCCAGCAACAATCAGACACATATGCATAGGTGTCCTGACATATACTGCAGGTAAATGTACTTTTTGGTATTCTGTTATATTTAATTTTTCGAGCTTGCTCATGTGAATGGGTTTCTATTAGAATAATCATTTAGCTAAGCGTCAAGAGATAACTGCTGTGAACTGGCACTAAATAAATCAAATCTGACGTGAACAGACTTTTGACTACATCTACATAAACTCGATGTAAGGACACAATAAGAAGTTCCAAAGTCCACATTGCGGTGCAACAGCTTAAATTGTGTGTGTGTGTGTGTGTGTAAAAGTCTGTTTTTGCTTCACTGTCTACATTTGATCATTGGTTTGGGTTTCACACTGTATGAATTGATTAAAAACTGGCATTCTTTCCAGATGATAAATAGCGTGCTGTCACATAAATGTAAAAAAAAAAAAAAAAGTGAGACCAAAGCAATCCCCCGCAAACACTGCTGGTTCCAACTGTGACCTGAATGCATCATCTATGCACAAAGCCAGATTGTGCAGGCGATGGAGGCAGTGGACGGTGCTTTCAACTTCTGACTCTTAAGGTTGCACTGAACTTGCTCTGTCTCAAAGATTTATATATACTATTTGTCATAAGTGAGGTTTAACTCACAGGGACAACTGGGACTGTTGTTGCAAAGATTATTAATCAATGTGTTGCTTGTTGGAAAATTTCCGGCTTATTGTTTTGCTATCTGGCCCTCAGCATCACCTTCTGGATTCACCATCACTGCACTCTTCATGCTGCAGCTGTATTCAGAGAAAAAAGAAAATGGCTCCTTACACTACCAGGGTTTAATGTCAGGCATAGTTAAAAATGGAAGGTGGATTGAAATAAGAGCATCTCAGACATTTCCCCACGAGATTGTTGGGCTCAATCAGAATGAAATTGGGGTTCAGTAAGGATTACAATACAGTACCATATGGTACGGTGCAATAAAGTACAATATGATACAATATCATAATGGTCCTTGTTTAAAGTAGACAATCATTTTACATTATTACCATAATTCCATAATACTGTATGGTAACATATACGATTATATTATCAACATAAGTGAATACTAGAAACATGGTATCGTTTACCTTCAAGGACTTTTATGAAAGCAAATTGAAAGCATTTTTTCTTTTTTTTTTACTTTTGGCATGTGTATCCAGAAACATGTTATGTTTAGTAATGTGACATTTTAAGAAGTGACAGTTTGCAGCAACCCATGAATACGTGATACGTAATGAGTACTCTCAGTATCTCAAAGTTTTTGTAGATATTTTGCATTTTTCTTAACTGTTGTGGATCAAGCACCTTTTGTACATGTTTTATCTCATAGGTAAAGAACTTTTAAATAGTTCTGAGTTTAGCTTTAACTTCATCAAATGAATATTTGATAATGGCCGAGCTTGTTTTTCATGATACTGTATTGCCTTGATCTTTTATTTATCATGCACACTAATATATCTAAAAATCCAATAGCCCTATCTTGAATTGAATTCAGAAACTGAGAACATATGCCCACCACTTTTCGTCAAGATTCTTTTTGTACCTTCTTCTTTAGAACATGTTCAAAATCTGTGTTCATGTCTGTCATTCAGTAACGTCAAGATTTCCAAGGGGAGTTTGGTACGCCTGCCGAACAGGGTACAAGTACAGTGGGGGGCAAGACCCACAGCAAGACAAACAGCTTTTGGAGAGAAAATGAGGCAATGGTGAGGTGATACAGAGCAGTTTCTGTTATGGCGTGTGCCTGTGTGTGTGTGTGCACGCGAGGAGCAAGGGATCTGCTGATGGACAAGAGAATCCGGGAGATCGGTATGTTCTGTCAGATCTGACACACAGTCACCCAACATCAACGTTCTGTTCAGACTGAACTGAGTAGGTGCTTTCATGAGCGCGGTTTGAAAAGGTTTCTGGTTCTTGCATCTTGCTTCTGTCACATATATATATATTTATTATTATTATTATCATTCTTCTTCTATTATTATTATTATTATTATTATTATTATTATTATTATTATTATTATTATTATTATTATTATTATTATTATTATTATTATTATTGGTTGCAGTAACAGCAGGATTTTTTTTTCTTTTCTGTCATATAGCTACTTACAATACACCTGTTCTCAATCCGGCTTTGCCAAACCTGACCCAACCCATGACCGGCTGGATCCTAGGACAGAAACCAAACACCCAGACAATGCCATTTGCATTTCTGTCAGGGTACCATATATCTGTCCATTCTGTTCTGTAGCGTTTCCTCAACAACTGTTTGGCATAAAACAATTTTCCATGCACAAACCCTGCCCGCATTCCTCTGGCGGTTCTCCTATCAGGGGCGATTCACAGTTCACAGCAGTCTCTATGAATGCTGACTATCTCTCAGGGAGAGAGCAGCCGCTAACCGATATGTGTGCAACGTCAGTGTCTTTGAGGCGAGGAGCTGAAAAAGCCAACAGAGCTCCCAGGCATTTGGCATGAGTTTAATGTCACACCGACACTTGGCATAAATTTACAGAGCAGAGGCTGTCTATTTGATTTTTTTTTTTCTCAAGCAACAGTACATCAGCAGGCTAAGTCAGACTGGTAAAAGCCACTTCTTCTGCCCCCTTTATCACACTCTCTGTTCATTAGTTGATAAAAACCTCCCATGCTCACCGAATACACAGAACAATAACCTTCCTGTCAGCAAGGTAAGGTCCTCCCTATCTACTGGATGTTTGGTGGGTTGTTGGAGGCAGGCCAAGTCTTGCAATATGAAAAAATATGTCCTAATTATTTTGGTTTGTGCTCAAAACATGTTTAATCCATCCAGCGTAAAATCTGTATGCTGTTTACTGTACTATATGACAAACTATCAGCATGCACTTTTCCATAGGTCTGATTTAATTACATTAGGGGAAACACTCAGTGGTGCAGCAGAGATGAACTGAAATGATTAGGAAAGCACTTGTCCATTTCTGTTTGAATTAAAAGTGTATGCTTACAGGCACACGCACACAACCCAAAACACAGATTAACGCCGATGCACACACACTAACATGTTCCCTTGTGATGTGTTTGAAAGGGGATTTTCTGCTTCCTGTTCAACCCACTGATGTACGAAGCATCGTGTGCATGTGCATCAAGCCTCATCTTGTCCACTGGTTTCACATGTGCCCCGTTAACCTGCAACGTGACAAGGTGCTCGGAATCACACCTCTCGGGCACACGGTTGTACTGCTAAAATTAAGAAGGCTGAACATGTCCAAACATGTCTTCTGACGGAGGGGGGGATAAAAGCCACCCCTTTGAACTGCGTCTAATGAAAGTGTAACATGCCAATGGGAATTATCTGCAGTGATATGACCACCCTTAGGTGGTATCAAAGCGCAACATGAGCTTTGTGTGAAATAAAGGAAATCAGAAAATGCAGATATTATTGTAAAATATAGTTTAAAATAACACAAGCTGTTTATGTTGAACAGAAATAAACAAAATCTTACCTTGCCGGACATCTCGGGGTGCTATAGCAATAGCATCATTGGAATGCAGCTCAGTGACGCAGCAGGCATCAGGAGCCAGCGAACCATTGCTGAAACTGTGAGGCGTCTCTGGCAGCAATGGGACAGGGGGTGCCATAATGTTGTGATTTGGACAGATACAGCCGGTTTGAGTCATCCCGCAGCCATCACTGTCCGCAAAATCCGGGTTCCCATGGTCACCTGTTCGTAAACACTCCTCAAACCATCGGCAGAGAACGCCACAGGTGAACTGACTAGAGTTCTCATTGTTAATGAGTAACACCTCTACTACTCTCAACTCCAACAATTCCTTGGGTACCTGAGGCTCATTTGCAGCTGGATGTCTTGTTAGACATATTTGGATAAAGTTCTTATCAAACTGCAAAAATGAGTATCGTCTGTCTGAGCTGGATTGACTGCCGCAGAGATCAATGACTTCCTGATCCCGTGCATCAGCCATCTGGATATGGAGGGGACAGCTTTGATTGGCCAGGTGGTGATCGAGGGAGAGAAGCATAGGCGAGTGTGTCCGGCAGATGGTAGGGTTGCGGGTGAAGCGGAGGTAAAGGGAGTACTTGGTGGGATCAGGGTTTTCCAAGGACCAGGAACAGCCTGGAACCCTGGAGGGAAAAAGCTCCCTTAGGGAGAAAGAGCCATAGAGCACCCCAGCTACCAAACTTGAGCACTGCGAGTAGACAGGCAAGGGAGCCCCCTCTACCCCGGTGCTGGGGACTCCATCGGCAGCCCCATAGGCAACCTCAGCCAGTGCAGAGAATGGTGCTAGAGCGAGGGCAGATGCAGCAGCCAGGGCCCCAGCCACAGCCAGGAGAGAGGACAGCACAGACAGATACACCCCACCAGCAGTGTTCATCCTATGACATTCGTCCTGTAGGGGGGGAGAGAGAACAGAGAGGGATGGGGAAGAGAGTGGGGTTCAAAATTAGGCACGTCTGACATAACCTCCAACGCAAAAAGACAAAACTAACGTGTCATACAAAAGCAGGTCTCACCAAGTTTTTATGGGCAGGACTAAAATGGCTGACGACATGGCTGTCGGGGCTACTCAATCCAGTTTGCTTCTCATATGTGCAAAAGCAACACACACACACACACACACACACACCATAGCCTAAAGTGAAGCTCCCCCATGACTCTGGCAACTATTTCCAACAGTAAGGGTCTGCAAACAGTGATTTTGATTCATACACTTCACACACACTGCAACAAAATACACATTTACTGTATTTTGAAACTACTTCGATACCCTCTGCATTTATAATCCCTGTGTGTCTGCTCTATTACCCGACACTTTCAAGTGTCTCTGCAAAACCACAATTTGAGGGGAACCTGAGGGAGCTGGAAAGGATGGGCACCATTAAAACAAAACCATACAGCATTCTACCTTCCTCCTCGCTGTGCAACTCAACAAATGGCATCAGTGACACATGATTTAAAAACAGGAAATTTATACGGTGCATTTGTTCAAAATACAGCAGACCTTTGTCACTGTGATAGGAGAAAAACACAACAGGGGGATTGTATGAAGGGCTATGATTTGATGTGAGGTGATTTGCAAGAAACGTAGGTGGGAAGAGCCAGAGTGCTCATTCACAGGAATTAAAATTGTCTCAGTACGGCATTCACCTGGTGTAAGAGCTCCAGCTTGACGTGTCATGAAGTGAAGTGTCATCAGTGGTGTTTTTATTGAGGTCGTGCATGTCGAAACTTCATTCAGTAAGAATACACAAGCTCAACAAGGTAATTGTGTGTGTAAGAATCCACTCGCCATCAAAGATGGAGCTTGGAGGTTGGGGGTGTGTTGTGACTGGAGGGCCAACAGTATCCTGTTGTTCAATGACAAAAACAATACATGTTATATGAGTAACATGACTATATTTTGTCAAGACAAACAGCTGAAAAGCTCTGGTGACATGATAATCCTCATAATTATGTCTGTCACTACTAATTAAAATAGCTAAATAGAAATGTCTGCTTATTTATACTTTTCATTTATAAAGGCTCATTTTCAACCATGCAGTTTATTTAGAATTTCAGAAAAGAGTTGGCCACTCCTGTAGTACCAACCATAGTTATTAAACGTGAAGTGTGATGTAACTGTGAACCCCCAATTCTCACACGTGTGTGCCATTAGAGCGAGTACTCTGCCTCCCTACGGTCTGGGTTAATGAAACACAGCAGCAGTCTTCTTCACAGGATTTATGTAAGTGTTTTACAGCTCCCCACCATTGGGCTGATAGTCCACTGAGTCTGTGGCTAAGAGGCTAAGGACTGTGCTTACTTACACCATGTCAAAGAGCGACCCCCCACAGGGGGTGGACAGTTGGATAGTCAGAAACACACGAGAGCTAGACTGATGCCGGGGGTGGGCAGTACTGAGGGAAATAAACAGTCTCCTCCAGGTTGCAGGCATTCTGCTGATGCTAACTCAGAATGATGTACAATGCAGAACATGATTTGCTGCCATGCTCATGGACACAGATTGGATTTGCAAACATTAAATGTGTTAGCCCGAGGTCACGGACAGGTCTCTGTAACCACTGGTTCGCTAGAACTGCATGTACTAGATAGTACATGCAGAGACTAATGGAATATTTACGTCACCGCTGATTTGCTCAAAGCAAAATCCACAGAAAGTGAGTTTCCTTTTATAATTAGGCCGTTTTTGTCTGAAGCAGAATTAAAGCCAGGGTGGACATGTTAAAACAGAAGCGAACAGGCAAACACGAGACACAATATGTCCATTTACAGATACTGTCGACTGATAAGGAAAAGGTTACATCAAAGGTCTTTTTAAACAGCGCTGATGTGAAATACGCTCAAGGACATCATGTCATTTGCAATGTTACTGGGTGTTTGAGTCACTTGAACATTAGAAAGTAGCACCAATAATCTACACTTCGGTACACTGTGACTGACTAATAAACACCAACAATGTCTACTCTCTTGAACAAATGCAGCATTTCATACTTCATTTTATTTCACACTATATTTCTTACACCAGACCTACAGTGTATCAAGCATTCAGAGCATTATATAGATAGATGGATAGGTAAAACCTTACACACATTTTACGGTTGAGAAAGAATTCAAAAGTGCTAAGCAAATTGTTTTTGGGACAATGAACAATGAATATTCATACATGCAGGAACAGGCCCTAAAGTGCTGTCTTGAGCTCCATTCTGTCCCACTCCACTCGGAAACAGCACTTTACTGTGGGCGCCCATAAATATTCATCAGCTGTGATGTCTTCATTTCCTCTTCCACCTTGACATTAATGTTATCACTGAGGACGGCGAAATATGTATATCTTTCACTCCTTTCCTCTCGTTCATTTTCATATTTTCTTGGCCTTCTCTGCTACTTTAATGCTGCCAGGTGGCAATAGCAGAGCTGAGTACCTTTTTAATTTTAAACAGATAATTCTATGCAGCATGTTAATTTTCCTGCTTGTTTAGTTTTCTTATTTAGACATCGCATGAACGCATTCTGTTGTTCCTTTACAGTGATAATAAAATGGATCTATCTAGGGCTGAAATGCAACCAAATTAACCAACATTTACTATATAGACCTTTTACACAAAAGAAATGGGAAAAAAAACATGCTGTAGTGAAGTTATTCCTGGGGAAAGACTAGGAACACGTCGGGTTTTTTAAGCAACTGACGTTGCAACCCATTGTCAACACCAACATGTCAGCTGCACACATGTATCCTGCCTTTGTGAATGGTGAAATTTGGCCTGTCCTTCCTTTAGATCCCCTGAATGAGTTTCCTCCTCAGGAGCGAGCCGGCTGGGAAGGAGGCGAGAGCAGAACAACCAGTAAAAACTCCATCAATCTTGATACCTACCGCAATAATCGAAAGTTGCTTATCAAAGATGTGTTTTGGTCAAAAAGTGCTTAAGTCTATGGTACATGTAGTTCTTAACCTCCTGCTTTGTATTGTGACATCCTTAGCATTGTTTAGTAAAGACATCTGACTCTGCTCCACTATTCTTCAATTCAAGCTTCAGGGTAAAAGGAAATAGGAAACGTCACTAATTAGAGTATATTATGCTTCGTGTTCCTGCCTCACAATTCAGATCCAGACACAGAAAGGCTTGAACAAACCCAGTGCTAGTTGCGATGAAATGACACTCTAGATACTGTCAAACCACAGAAAAGAGATGTTCCGAATGAGTAAATTGAAAAAAACATGAAAGACAAAGTATCTTGAGATAAAGGAACTGCGGAACTGCATAAGCAAAGGTCGGCACACATCTCAAAATGGCATGAAATTGTGTCAACTGAAGTTCCTTTCAGAGAGTAAAAAAAAAAAAGACAAAAACAAAATAAATGAAATGAAAAGTGCTGTACTAAAAAGAGTCTTAAAGTTCAAAAGACATGCACAATGAGGTTCTTAGCAGCAAAGTCTCAGCCACTGGAGCTCGGGTTTACATGAAAAGGTCCTGATCACATTTGCCAATAAACACAAGAGGGTGGTTCTGCTCACACAATAAAAACACAGGCACAGCTAACGCAGTAATCAAGTTATAAAGAATTTTTTTTTTTTTTTTTTTTTTTCTCAAAGCATGGTCATCCATCAGAAATGTCAAACCTGGCTCGAGGCAGCCTGGTGGCCTGGGTAGTGAAACCATAAACTGCATGTTCATGTCCAGCTGGGGACCTTTGTTGTGTATTACCCTGCATCTCTTTATGTCACGCTGATGTCCAATGAAATGTCAGCAGTACCAAAGAATTGTGTTATAAGGAGACATATTAACAACACAAGTATTTTATAAAGGTATTTTTTAGTAGTTACCTGCATCAAATAAGATTGTGGCCTTCATATATGGTGAAGCGTTGTAGTTCCTTCTCTGCCAACATCTTAAGTTCACTGTGGCAGAGTATTGTCTGATTTATTGATGGGAAGTATTTGGTTCATTCTCAGTGGAGATAGCCAATGGCCACACCCATTTGTATGAAACATTGAAGACTGTATCTTCTCCCCAAGTGTTTGCAGTTTCACTCTTCTACTGATTAATAAGTCATAAAGTGTTTTTCTCTCTCTCTCTTTTTGCTCTTTCTTTAAGTACACAACTCTGCCCACTGTGTTCAGCTTTGGCCGAACCCTGGTCGAAATCTCAGCTGTCCTCAAAGTCCAACTTTAATTTATCCACACACGTTCATGTCCACTTCAGTCTTGTATCCTGATAACATGGGCGTACACCAACATGAGAAACAAATAGCATCCACCTGGATGAGCCCGGTTGACATTTCAGAAGTCAGTGTTCGGTTTGTCCTTTTATCGAGACCACTCCGGCGCACCATCAGTGCTTTTTCGCTTTGTCTTATCAGATATTCACAAACGGCAGTCGAGCTGAGAGGAGCTCATGTAGGGAAAAGAGACAGCACTACTAAACCCCCTCCATCACACACAAAAGGGCATGTTGTCTTCCGGCTATGGTACGCGCACACACCAACAGACACACACACACACATCAACACACCTGTGTGTTTATACATATTCATAAACCCAGCAGCCTGACATGTGACATGTAGAAGAACAAAGTGAGTGAGGACACCTTTGGGAATTAATCATATTAAATCAGTGGGACCAGCGGGTCAACAGATCGATGTGCAGACATTAACGTAATAATGTTCTATCAGTAGAGAGACTGATGAAAGGGAGAAACAGAAAGCAATGGGGGGACAAGCTGGTTACGCTGGAATGTAGATACCCAGCTACGACGAACACGACAGGGCTCAACACCCACCTATGTCCACCTGCATGGTGCAGCTTTCTTCAAGCTATTTCTTGGTCTTTTTCTGTTATCTCTTTTCTGTTAATGATCATTAATTTGAGAACCAGAACATGTTTGCGTGTGTTCATACTGAGCAGATTTTTTTCCCCATCAGTTCAGTTGATTTTTTAAATTGATCCCATACCTATAGAACATGCAATACTACTCTGAGTACAATTAGGAAGAACTATTTTTGTATACATTAAAAGAAGAGAAAACAGTGGAGAAAACAAGTGTTACAGTGGAATAAAAGTGACAAATATATTAGTTACTATTCCAAGTAAGTACGCACAGGACCAGAAAGTCAATTTTTCTGCTTAAGTTCAAAATGAGTATGTTCACCACTGTTGTAAATGGAAATGCAAATGTAAAGCATGTGAGATGTGGGAAGAAGAAAGAAGATATTATGAGGTAGAAACAACTCTTGAAATGTACCTAAACCAAACACTGATGTCTACCTCCCATTTTACAGATTTCTGAACAATTATCATTGCAGAATAATAATGAATAATGATCAAGTGAATGAAAGGATGAAGGTGAAGAAGAAAGAAACAAAGGCTGTATATGGAGTAAGAGATAATTTAAAGCTCAGAAGAGTTTAGAAAGTTTATAAAGTACAATATGGAAAAGTTGGTGTTTTTGGAATCATAACTATTCAGTGACTGTATCTGTAATCCGTGCTGTTAACAAAGAACAACTAAACACACACACATACAAATACAAATTTATTTAGTTAGCACTCCAGCAAAGTGTGTTTATTATCTGCACAGACACGCATTTACGCCAAATGTTGTGGTCAACACCTGATTGCCATTTCACGTTTTAACCAATACACTCCAAACTGATTAGAAGGCACGGAGGTGTTATTATCAAGTACAACATCGGCTGATGTGTTAATGTGAATACATATGTTTCTCAGTACATGAACACATTCGATTTTAACTGCAGTAAGTCGAGACACACTTCGGTATATGCACAAGCCTCTTTTAAACCGTGCTGTTTCTGGTGTGTTGATGGGAGGCAGAGTGCCTGAAAGTATACATATCTCCATTCCACTGTCCTATAAGTGAATCATGCCACACATAACTGCTGTCACATAAATCTGTGTATGTTTGTGAGAGGTGGGTGTCCATTGCAGAGTTGGACAAATGCCTTGAAATATTGTGCTGGTCCTTCAGGGAATTTCACTTTTATTGTGAGATGGAGAGGAACAGACAGAGGAAGTGGATGATCAGCTTTTCTCTGCATCTTACCAACAGATCAGCTTACACAAGCTTTTTTTCTTCAAGCCCCAGTCCCCCCCCCCACCACCACCACCACCATCACCACCTCTCAAGACGACGCAGATGTATGGTGCTGTGGGTGGCAGTTTCCATCTGAGTATTATTTCATGAAACACATGCTGTAAAAGCTGAATGTAAAAGGAAAACTTGCTGAAGTTCAGTATAAGTGCAACCTATATAGAGCGACAGACGGATTGCCAGGAAAACCACTGAACGTCTGTTTGTACATACGAGAGTAAGATATGATTGGCAACACAATACAGCAGCACAGACTTGCAGACAGAATAGTCACAATATACAGGATATAAGTAAATATTACTAATATATATATATACAATATAATAATATAATACTAATATATAAAGATATTGAAGTTGATACTGGTACTGAACGTGAGGTTACACATTGTATTTCATATTAAATTGTTCATGATAATATTGTAAAATATTACATGTCGTAATGTTGATTTTAATCACTCTAGTATGTGAATAAAAACACCATAACATTGGTGTTAGCAACATTTATGTACCTGTATTTGGATGGGTACATGAGTAGTATGAAGGAAACAATAAGTTGCTGATGCTTTACTTCAGGTGCAGGTGTTTCCAAAGGAGAATATGCAATGATCAGACAGATTGTACATGCACTGGAGCCTCGGAAATGAGATTTTCATTTCCGCTGCACTAGAGTTTGAGATAAATCTTGCAAATGAGGAAATGATGAGTTTTCCAGGCTAAATATTCAAAGCGACTGATGGCCGCCAATGTAAATAGGAACACTTTCGAGCCTTGCTACTCTAATTTCTCTACTTTGAACTGAATCTAATTCGGGGAATAATGTTGAAAAATACTACAGACCACTTAACATAAAAGACCAAATCATCTGAATGGGATGTGGGGGGACATTAAAGAAGCTTTTAACGTTCAAACTCATTGATTCAGGCGTGAGTGGACTATGTGGAGAAGCATTCGCGAAAATGAGACAATAAGTCTCACAAAGCAATAGTGTACTTCATGTAATTGTGGCCTCAGGATGGTAGAATGTGGGAAAAAAAAAACATCTAAAGCCAAATATATTTGCCCAGAAATGTTCCAGGTAAAAGATGCTGTGTTCGCATGTCCATGTACAGGTGAGTGTACTATACACTTTTCTCAAAACATCTATGAATGAAGGACACGTGTTAGCAAGTAAGCAAATATGTTTGTGTGTGTTTGTATATATACATATATAATTGTGCGTTTGTATGTTTAACCTAGGTGAATGTAAATCATCATCGTCAAGTAGGGACACGGCTTGACATGCAAAAACACACATGCACACCCCGCAGCGGTCTTGCGGACATCAGAGTATATTTTGAAATGGCCATATCCTGTCTGCCTGTGTGCACATATTACATGAATACATGAATAATAAATGAAATGGCATGAGCATTATTCCAGAAAAAGGCTGTGCTTGTGCAGCACCACAATACATGTGAATCACAATTTGCTGGACTCTGACAGCTTATTTTTGCACGGCACATGGCTAAAGTGGTGGAATAATGTGTTTACGTGGACTAACGTGAGCTAATAAGGAACCAATAGCGGACTGATGCAGCTAAGTGAAAACAATAGCAAATGATTCAGCTGAGAGGCAGTCATACTTTATCTATGTTATTTCCGCACGCGTGTGATTGGTCATCGCCGTTATCGCCCAATCTTTCCCCTTTATGTAACATTTCTCTCCCTCGCTGCAGTGGCACACTCTCACTGTCTCTCTGAAGTGTTGCCAGGCAGTGTATTCATTTCATTATCTTCTCTCTCACTCTTTCGTTCTCTGTGGCTCTGTGTATTCCCCCTTTGTGTTTTTTTAGTTTTTTTAACTCTGTTGTGTTTGCATGTTGGTAGCTGTCATGCAAAAGAAATGAACTTTAAGATGGAAAGATGAGGAAAATTATAGTGATTTCGACATTAATGATAAAGGGAATAATTCAAATGTGTCTGAGCATATGAGGTCACTGACCCCAAAACTTGATCCAGTTTTGGACAGGCGTGTTCCAGTCAACACTAGTCGGTTTACTGCCCATTTTCATTTCATTTTGCCCTTTAAAATAAATCAGTATTTTATGACGTGTTGAGGTGAATCAAGTTTAGGTTGGATTTTTTTTTTTTTTCGTAACATAAGATTCTGTTGTCATAGTAACAATAATAAAGCAACTGGAGTTACTCAATGAATGAGGTCATAGATATCAGCTGCTGAAATTAGCTTCTTCTGCTGGGAGGATGGGCTCCGCTACAGAGGTCGGGCCAATAGCACCCAGAGGGAGCCTGGAGCTGAGCCACAGCTACATCACACCGAAAAGAGTTGGGTAGCTGGGGCGTTTGATTAGGATACCATTAGGATACCCCCCGGTCAGGTGGGAGGCCCAGGACACGCTGGAAGGTATATATTTATAGAATATTTAGAATGCTGGAGAGCAGAAAGAGGGAGTTTTGGGTTACTTTATTC
>CAAKHB010003684.1:13950-31052 GCA_901007665.1 Aeoliscus strigatus
TGAAATTAGCTTCTTCTGCTGGGAGGATGGGCTCCGCTACAGAGGTCGGGCCAATAGCACCCAGAGGGAGCCTGGAGCCGAGCCACAGCTACATCACACCGAAAAGAGTTGGGTAGCTGGGGCGTTTGATTAGGATACCCCCCGGTCAGGTGGGAGGCCCAGGACACGCTGGAAGGTATATATTTATAGAATATTTAGAATGCTGGAGAGCAGAAAGAGGGAGTTTTGGGTTACTTTATTCTTCTGCCATTGTGAGCTGGTTCTGGAGGAACATCAGGGAATGGATGAACGCATAAAAGAGGAAACAAACCACTGCTGCACACTGCAAAGCCAGCTTAAAAATAATGTGTAATATGCTTTTTACACATTGGAGATATTGCTCTGTGCAGCATCACCAAACGTTTCTCCCTATAAACTCACTAATTTATAGAGATGCACTTAAACAAATGCATTATCATCCAAATAATCCTTACATAAACTCCCACGACCAAGATTCATATGTTGCTATTTCAAAAAAACACACACACACACACACACACAGCTACATACACACACCGTTGGGGCTCATTAACAGTCCGAGATGGTTGTAGCTGGGGACAATATTGAATCAGTAAACACAAGTCCGTGCGCTGAGCACGCTCCCATCCTGTGAGCATCCATCATGTCAGCGTGAAACAAGTCCTTGAAGGGACACAAATTCACTGAGCGCCTGCACGTGACTGTGGGAGACCTTTCCCCCTGTGTTTGTGTGACACGTGTCGCACATCAGCCACAGCATACGGGGAGTCAATTCGACTGCATCCGCCTTGAAGCTGTGGCCCCCGCCGAGTCAAAGAGAGGAAAATGACCCTTTCACACATTCACTATTGACCAGGTGTGAGTATGTCTGTGGGCCCTATTTAGATGGTCTAAAGTGGGCAGGGGGCATAGTTCATGTCCTAAGTGTCATTTCTATTTAGATGCAGACGCAGTTGTCATTTTCACAACTGGAGTACTCCACTCTGCTCAGACACACACGGAGAAAGACCACAAATCAAAATATGATTACAATGTGGAAGCATCTGATTGTGCACAATCTATTATTTATCAGAAACATGTTTTAATGGTCATTTACCGGATCAGAACCCTGGGGAGCTCCACGGCCCACAGTTTGGAACAATATTCCACAGGTATTTACGTAAGTCAGATCTTTCTTGTATTCCTGACCCATGACTATTTCACAGATTAACTCCAGCCATTTCAGACCCTCCGCCCTGGCGCATAATGTACAAAAAGTTACTGAGCCACGCCCATGCGCTGCATGCTTTGGACACTGGGTGGATAATAACCACCATTTCAGTTTGGGTTTTCAGAAAACAGGAGGCAAAATAACATCACAAAAGTGGAATATATGAGAGTTAAGAGACAATAAATGTACTAGAGGAGGCATTAAAAACATAGGGGACAGATTGAAAATGACACAGCACCAAAACACAAAATGTTATCTCAGGACATTTCAGTTTCATGGCTGTGTGACAAAGGTCTGTAACAAACACACCTGTTTTGCTGTGCAAGACGACTATTTTAGCGACTCTGCATACAGTTTTCATGGTAGGGAGTCTCTATTCTTAGTTGCCTCACTGCTTTCTAGTACTGTAAATAAAACTGTGCTGTGTGATTGGCTGGAATATAAGCACTGTAAGCCGAAGAGCTGTCATGCTCATCTCAAGGATTTACGCAAATGAAGTCAGATGCTGACAAATACTTTTAGCTCCACGTGCCAACATTTAATTTGGGTCTTCATGGTTTGAATGTTGAACACAGTCATGACTAAATAGGTCCACCTCAAAGTTCTGACAGTGTGACGTAAACTGCTGCTAATTACACTTGTCCTCGGTGTCAGGAGATAACATGGCAGAATGAGTTTTAGTGTTTCACAGACATGCAAGGAAGCAGTAGGCGGATGAAATAGGCCGCTGGGTTTAGTTGTTTTGGAAAAAGGAGCTGCAAAACCAGTCAACATCTCCCTTCAGAATGTGAGTTCATGTCGATCACTAGTGCTAATTTCAAGATGAAACGTGAACGCTACAGTAGCCATCATCTATTATTCTGAGCACCCTCACAGCACTGCAGTGGTGCCACTTATGCCACGAAGCGTCTCTCTCCTTCGCCCTGGTCTCTCATTCTCCCACACCCTCCCCACCTCTCGTCCTCCTCAACACCACTCACCTACACTATTCCTTGTTTTTACCTTCTTTCTGCTGTTTTTGTTGTCCTCTCAAAATCTGACAGCTGCCTTGAGGGGGAAAAAATCCTTGTCAACAGCTTTCCCACTTGGGTAGGGCTGAGTACACCCTTCTTTATTTAACCAGGCCTGTCTTTCACTGGGATATAGTTCCTGTCTGCTTCACGTCTCTTTGCTTCGTACACAGACAGATATATAGAGCATGCAGAGAAGAACAAAACAAAAAAAAAAGAAGTGGACCGACATAAAAAGAAAATAATAAAGAATTGACAAATTATGTGCTGTTCTGGCATATAAAGGTTGATTTTAGATCTGCTTCAGACACACTAGCTCTGCTCTTTCAGAGGGCAATACGTCCTGTTAATGAGTAAGTGGCCATTTTACACAAACATCTGTGCATGTGCATTCAGTGATATAGAAGGATTCTGGCGGGATACACCGTTCATGGTTCTCAGTGTCAGATGGACTCAACATCACTACAACATGTTTACGTCGCCCGTCTTGAAGCATTCAGCATCAAACATAGTGTAATTTTTGGCTAACAGCTTTTACCAAACTCATTTCTCATTCTTGACAAACCAAACATTTGTGTATGATGGAGCTGTTTTTTGAAGTAGCAGTTGAAAAACTACTACTTCAAAAACCTTCTACTTCAAGCAACCTTTCCTTATTTTTTCTTTTTTTTAAACTTTTGATACTGCAATATACAAAAATAAGCATCTTATTTACCATCATCCTTCATAAACGACATATGAATTCAAAGAGCAAACACAAAGGGGCCAGAATGAAATGACAATAACAGTGTTTGAGCCTTGATGAGGAGCAACACCAATAACTGTGGATGTTTGTTTTGAATCAAAAAAAGAGGAGACTGCCTTGCAAAAGCACTTATTCTGCTGTTGAGGTTCAGTCAAGTGGGGACCATTGAAATGCAAATACGAATGACAGCGGCTTTGTCACACAGGCGGAATCTGTTTATGGACATTTGAACATTTGGACATAAGAGACATGATCCTTTCAGCTCATATATACAGTATATATACATATACACACAAACACACATATATAAAGCAGTAGCTCTGACGTGTTTGACTTTACAGAGATTAATATTTGAAGTGCTTAACATTTTAGAAGATAGGATCATTAATAGGAACGTCCGTCTATGGAATCAACACACTAAGTAACTACAAGTAAGTACACGAACGTGTGCAACTTAATCTGAACAGTGCTTGCTTTTGCCTGTGACAGGCTCCGGGTGTTATCAGCGATGTCTGACAACATCACAGAAAGGATCCCTACAGCGATGTACGTGCATCTATCAAGAAGTTTCGCTCAAGGAGAAGTCTCGGAAGGTTCTGAAATCTCACGGGGGATGAGGTGCTGCAGGAAAACAACAGTGTGTGAAAGATGCTGCATGAGACAAAATGAGGTAAAAGTACTTTTAGTTGCAGAACTTTTGCTGTCTGCTTTTGTTTAGCGTTTACTGGATGCAGTATCCTTGCTCCGTATTGGACAAACAATAATTTTGGGTCCTGTGCATGGTTTTCACACATCATGGCCCATGCAGGCTGAAAAAAACATTGATGTTAAAATTACACTTAAATTGCTGGTTGTATGAGTTCATGACTGCCTAATCACTTTCCTCTAATGTGTATCTATGAATTATCCAGTTCTTATATACAATATGAAAATTATGGACTCTTGGATCATTTTTCGTTCTTTTCCTGTCAGATCTGATTCACATTCACTTCCTTAGTTGTCCAGCATCTCAAACAAGAGCAATCACTGGTGCTGGAACAAAAAGGAGGTGATTTCTTACATGTCATGTCGCTACTAAAAAAGCCATGTTAGGGTGGACATTGGATGCTTTCACTCAGGACTCAAGATCGTTCTGTTTACAGTGAAAAAGAAGGCAAGTGAAACAGTTTTAAAACCAGCAGGATCAATGCATGGACAAGCCCTGAAGATTCTTCATAAAACCCCTGACATTATCATCAACAGTTCTTAGTTTGGAGAACTCTAATATTTGTTCATATAATAATAATAATAATAATAATAATAATAATATTCGATCATAACATAATTGATCGTGCAGCCCCTCTCTGCTGAAACCTTTGTGGAGCAACGTACCACTTCATAAAACTCAGGACTGGTTACGATCTCTTACATCCACATATCTACTCATCTGATCCACCAAGTGCCAATCAGGGGAGATAATGGAGAGATGGTAAGATTACACAGACTGCAAGAGACAAATAGTTTG
Source organism: Aeoliscus strigatus (assembly GCA_901007665.1). NCBI lineage: Eukaryota > Metazoa > Chordata > Actinopteri > Syngnathiformes > Centriscidae > Aeoliscus > Aeoliscus strigatus. Next base: position 18,438 of record CAAKHB010003684.1, read on the forward strand.
AGGCTTGAAACAAACAAAGCAGGTGGAAAGAGGCATTAAAATAAATTGTAGCAGAGAGAAAGCGCAAGCAGCTGTATGTGTGTATGTGTGGGGGGGTGGATATCGATCTGAGCGGTGGTAATGGTGGTAAGCAAGAAAAGAGATTGTGGGCTCGAGAATGGGAATAAGGGAGGGGATGAGCGGCTCAGAGGGGCGGATTAAGTCGAGAGAAGGTGGAGGTGTCCCACTTCCCTTCCTTGTGGTCATAACTTTATCTTGAGCTCCAGCTCCAGCCCCCGCGTCATTCCTGAGTATGGCAGAATCCATAAACACACACCGATAAACACACTGATAGCAGAAAAACACGCACTCACAGATTCACTGTCTCACAGTGACACGGTGATGTGCATCCTATATTATTGTGAAGAAAAAATACTAGAAACAAATGGACACAACACAAATATGCAGTTTGATGGTAGTCGATACTGTCACCAATTATCATGGATAGAATTCATCTATCTGATGTCTCAATTACTCTTGATCAATTCAATTCTCAAAATTAATTTGAGATGCACAAAGGTGCAGAGATCAATTTAAGTCACCACAACTGATTCAGTTATTTCTAATATTTCACATTGATGCTGCAGAGTGAGCAACCAATGACAGATTCACTGATTATTAAAACACAGGTATGGATATTGAATTTGCCTCATCAATGCAGGTCATTCAAGTAGCCGTTGTCAAATTGGGGAGTGTCGCCAAGCGCATTGGTGATATCTAGCAATGAATGCATCCCAAACAGGAAATGACTTGAGTAGTATTCATGTAAAAATAAGGAATAAAAAGTAATTCAGTAGACCATCACTGGAAAACAGAGAGCGGTTGCCAGATCGCCATCAAATCCCCCACGCTGAATGCATTGACTATCAAAAGGCAGCTCAGTGATACAACATGTAGGTCGAAGCAGGTGGCCAATCCAGCAGCAGGTCAATGAAGAGATAAGGAGGTGCTGACTCTCGTGGTCACACAAATGTCTTTTGCTCCCTATTTTTTGATGCTTCTGTAAAAAATATGTTTTAAGACAAGTACAACATGCGAATACGCTTCTGTCATTCCAGAAAAAAATATAAATACTGTTCCTGAGATCAACTTCAGCCTTAGAACACACTTTGAGAAATTGGCTAATTACTTTTGACGTCAGCGTCCTGCTAATGGTGATCATTAGACCAGGATAAACTAGCATATTACCATAGCAACCGTGGAATTACTATGTTATATGATGTGTGGCTTGTTGTTAAAATGGGAGTGTTACATCTAGCGCCGCTAAGGGTTCAGTCTTGCTTGTTAAACTCTGCAAACTGTTCGCTTTCTTTAAGAGTCATTTACGTGAGTCGGTGGCAATTTAGTCTGTGTAGCTTCAAGACAGGCAGCCGTTTTATTCATTATTTCATTCCCTCTCTGGCAATCTTACCTTTCAGAATTGCGATGAAAATAACAATGTTTATGCTTGAATTTAAAATTGCACCCTGGGGACAAAAACCTATTTCGCTGCTGTCACTAACAGTTGTTTGAAGAGTCAAATCTTTGGTCATGTGCCTGAGAGCAGAGCCCACGTTGGAACACAGAGATCCAAGGACATGACAGCTGCTGAGGAGGCCCAAAACCTGATGAGAAACTTTTTTTTCTCGCTGTATTTTTGCATGCATATATTTGCATACAGCTGCACACAAACCACAGTACATTCTTGGACACCAGTAATCTTTGCCGTCATGGGGCAAATATGAAAAAATAAAAATAAAAAATAAAAAATCCATTCCTCAAGATGTGTACACCATGCTGTTGTAACACTGCAATGAGTGAAAAGTATAAATAAGAATGTACAAAAGTGTTATGGTCTAAGTGGTTCTTCAGTGGCAGAAGAAAAAGAGAAGCTTCTTTCCCCTGAAACTAGAAAAAAATTAAAGAGTGATATATGCTAGCTAATGATTGGAACAGGGCTTTGTGCAAGGGGCTTGATAAATCAGTACAAATTTAAATAAGCTGGAGTCAGCATCCAGATGTAATTTATGACAGCATGGCTGGTGAATAAGTGCTACCACTGCTTGAGGCTCAAGCTCTACAGTGAGGAAGGAAGATGTTTAGGAAGTTTTGCACGCCGAGCGCTGCAGCCTGACCGACTGAAGTTATTGCAGGCAAATACTGCAGGCACTGCGGTTGTATGTTATACTGTATGTATTTATAAATCTGAACATTTTGAGTATTTATTACATCACAATTTAACCAGAAGAATAGTGGAATTGGAAGAAAGAACATTTACAGCAGTAATTTTATTTGGCTAACTGGCACTTTCTCCTGCAGCAGGTGACAATAATTCTTTGATATTTCAGCGAGGACCACACAGCACTAGTTGAATATTATTTGAACTTGCAGCAGTGTCAAACAGATAATCTTATACTCTGTGACGAGCAGCAGGTAAGGATCTTCCCCGTCTTTGTCTCTCTTTCCTATGTCAACATCCTCTCTGGTGTTTCTGTGACCGACATGATGCCCAGATTGTGGTCACTCAGGGTTCCTGACCAGTCACCGACTCACCTGGAGTCATACCATGTCTGAGCTGGAGCGTAAAGTGCCTATTACATCCTCATGTAGCATCAAAAACAACAAAATTAAGCCGTTATTTTATTATGTAGTTTAAACACATCAGAAATAGAACATCACGTTATCAGTAATTTCCCCAAAAGGGGAAAGGCTGCTCTCTCCCTCAGATACAATGAGATACAGGATAACCGTCTTAAAATACAAAGATGTGTGACCTTCAGATCACTTACAGGATCCCCTACTCTGCCCCCGCTCTTTGTCACTGGGAAGGCCACCAAGGGGTGTGGGGTCGCAGGGGTGACGGGTTCAGTTCCAGCAGACGCAGCCCACCTCACCGCAGCTGCCTGTCATCAGTCCATGAAGGCACCACAGTAATGGACTTCTCGCTCTCTTTTCCTGTCGAATAAATGGCCTGACCATGGTTCCCCCTGAGAGGGTCATGTCATAATCGATGTAGTTACCCACATATATCACCCCACACACACACACACACACACACCACCAAAGTGATACACCCGCATGCACACAGAGCGAAAACACTAGCCTGGAATGAAATCCCTTACAGCTTGTACACAACTTCCTTCTGCCCCCAGAGAAGCCTCAAACTAATTGTATACTGACAAATACTTATATACATATACACACTAATTAACTCTGCCCACTTTTTCCCGAATCACTAATCACCATGCAGCCTGACTTTGGGTTTTCTGTCTGTCCTTTGGCTCTTCCTCTCAGTCTCTTCTGCTTTCCTTCACGACAGCCCCCTAATTGAACGTAGACGAAAAAAGCAGGAATGCTAAATCTAATCCAATTACAGGCGTGATGAAACACATGTGTCCCCCTGGCTATGAGCCTGGACAGGTTCCCCAAAGACAACAACAGCTGAACAACAACCCTGATTGAAATGGCATGCCTTCAAACAACATCCACCCCCATTGGAGCGGAGCTAAACAAACCTCACTCCCATTGGGCTCCCATACTGGGCAGAGCAGAGAACAATTTAGAAAGTTGAGGAGAGGAGCGTTTCACATACTAATGCAGACTCTGCAATTCACCGCTGGGCCCGCGAGAGGAAGCAGGCTTATAACATATAGTGTTCACTTATGGAGCGCAACTAAGGATTATTCACTGATCATTGCTAAACCAGCTTTAAATAATAAACAATAGGTTGTTTTCTAATCAAGCAAATTCTAACAAGAGGGTTAAGTTATTCCAGTATTGCTCTTTGTTCCTTCTGAGTTAATTGATTATTTCATATTTGACCCTTGGGAGGAGGCTTGTGACCATGTGACATGGCAACCCTAACACTAACCCAACCATGAGCCTTCCAGAACCATCATCCATTTTTGTCACATCTTTTTAACTTTAACCTAAGCAGACCTGCTTTTAATAAATTCTTAAATACCTTTGGAAAAGTGTGGACTCATTGCAAGTCGTCTCCTCCTCCCACCATGGGAGTGCGAAAACGCCCCTATTAGACATTCGGCGAGTGATGTTACGTGCTAGCATGGGCTAACAAAGTACTGAATAGGACATGAGATATCACTCAGAGGAGATGACGATAGTATCACTGCTCTTTTCATTCATCTGCTTGTCTCCGGCAAAGTGTGTGAGCTGAGACTATTTCAAAGCCTTGGTTCCCAAACAGACTGATCATACATACGGTGTGTGATAATGACTTGAAGTACTGCAGTGCACATATCGCCCCTTTTTTGTTATAATTTACTCCAGATCTTTATTTGCGTATACTGGTAAAAAATAGCAAAAGAAAAAGTTAAGACTCTTCCATCGGTGAAGACAATTCAGAATGTTCACAAACATCGGTTCCTTCTACATTTAGCTCATCTTATAATAGCTGCTGTGAGGGGAATGTGTTCCCCATCTACAGAAGTAGTGCAGTGCACTTCAGGAGACACTGTGCAAACTTTACTTTGGGTTGTGTGCAAAGCTCGCTCCCTTAATTTAATTGCCAATTATATAAGTGCCTCGGCTCCTCATCAGTTAAACACAGCCAGCGAGTCAAAATAATCACAAGCTTAAACATAATGTGTAAATACTCCCACAGGGACGGAACACACTTGCATAGATCCCGAGAATGAACGCACTTGCACACACAAACATGCAAACATCAGAAGGAGGAATCAGAGAGGGAGACCGCAACACTCACACTGAATTAATCACACAGAGAAAGAAGAAATAAAATAAAGGTGTATCTTAGGTGAAGTACATCACTCATACTTCATAGAAAAGTTGTGGTGCTAAAACTTTCACTTTTGGTGAGACGAGAACAAAGGAAATGCAAATACGCAGTGGATCAAGTTCTGCTATGTACACTATACGAATAGACCAGAAGGGATGCAGCGCGTATGTGTGGGCCGACACAAACATTTCTCAATGCCCAGGAAGGGATGAAGAAAGCGAAACGCTGTATTTATAATTCATATCAAAAGTTGTGAAAAGAGAGGACAAGCGAATGACAGGTGCGCGCCACTCTCCTCTACCCGCTGGGAATTCTAAAAACTACCCCCTGCAAGTTTAAGGATAAAAGAAGCTTCTCTGTTTTTACAAAGCTTGAAAAGGCAGGCAGAGTTTAAAAAAAAAAAAAAAGCCCCTGAAGGTCAGGAAAGACACAGAGGGAATAAAGCAGTGGATTGTTAAATCTAAGAGTCATGCACCCCTGCAGGTTGCACTGCACCAGCTCCTTCAAAAAGGGGACAGTCAGGTACGTATGGCTGACAGGAGGACTTATTAAATACTCAGCAAGGGAGTAAGACATTTAAAAAAAAATGTTCATTCTCCCTGGGGAAGGCCAAAAAGAAGCATAATAGGAAGTTCATGAGAGGAGGGACAAAAAAAGAAGAGAAGAAAGACAGGTCTTGTCAGTGTACCAGCACCCAAGAATGAGGCAGTTTCAAGGTAAAAAGGAGTATTAAAGCGCAAGAAATTCAGTGCAGGAGAGATATTTTAGACAATAACAGCCTTTTGGTCATTGCCGTTTCTTACTGCAACATGGCTCTTTAACCAGAGGAGAGAAAGAAGGTGAGGGGAGAGGTCACTAGCTCGCCTGCCAATTTGGCTTTATTAGCAGGGAGAAGGAGGGAGAGAAGGGAAGGATGGTGATAGAAAGAGGGATAGAGCAAGATAGAAAGAAAAAGAGAGCGAGAGGGGGTTCTCAGAATTAAAAGGAAGCTATTGATGTCTCTCGCTCCAAGGCCCTCTTTTACCCGACTTCTAATTTAGCATTTCACACACAGCACAGCACACAGGGAAAGTAAATTAGAGGGGCAGGCAGAGCAAAGAAAGCTGGAAAGCAAGAGGATGCTCTGTAGACACATGGCTGAGAAAGTAAAAAGTGATACTGGGGGAATGCAATAAAGAGATGAAGCAGATAAAGCAAAGGTAAAACATGCAAACGGAAATGCGAGGAGGGACGTTGAGGCAAAGAAGCAAAGGGGAGTTGTATCTAGGTGTCCTTACTAGTGAGAAGATTGGGGAGCAACCCAATTAAATCAGCCTTTTCACTAAAGAGAATTCATCAGCCAGAGGGCCCTTCTAACGAGGGGTCCTCAGCAGGCTAATTCACACACCCACAAATAAGCATGAGGGCACGCGCACACACAGGCACAGAAGACACGGGGATGCAAAGGCGCTCACATTTTGATTGGTGCTAATGTTATTTTATCGCAAGGAAGCTGAAAGCAGGGCTTCCAAAGGCCACGCTTTGGCTGCCACACATGCACGCACAAACACACATTCTCGCTCCTGCTCTTTTGCACACCTATGATTTATGAGCGCTCATTCTTCATGCCTCAGATTAATTTCCGCAAATATCATTCTGTCAACAATGTTCTATCATCTTCACAACAGGACACCTAATGCCCACCTGCACATACACTGTTCCACATGCTCTCGCTCTCTGTCTCACACACACACACACACACACACACAAAGATTTATGGTCACTGCAGCCCCCACTAAGCAGAAAGCAATGACCACAGACGTGGCGAGGCGGAGCAGGTGAAGATTTCATCTACTGTAGAATGAGTGAATGCTGATAAGGTCCAACGCTCCTCAGTTCTTTTGTCTCCCCACCTCTTCGCCGCCAACTTTTTCATTTCCTCCCTCTTGTCTCTCCATATTCAAATGATGCCTATGTACAATGGAGCTGCACTGCTTTCTGGAAGCAACTTTAATTCATACAAATTCACAGGTGCGACGTCCAGACTGCATAAACAGGAGGATGAATACACGTGACTGAGATGAACAGTGGAAACAGACCGAAAGATGAAGGAAAAAACGGGAGCTTATAAGTGCAAAAAGCGTGAACCGATACACTGGCTGCAGTTTGAATTAATGTATTACAGCAGGAGAGGATTATATCTGTGCTTCATCGCCCGTCCACACCCAGAAAAAGAATGTATTATGACCGTCCATGTGATATCAGTTTTTGCAAAAATGAAACAGCATCGGCTTCCAGAGATAAGATCCGGCTTCGATGTTATTATTTCTATTTGTGTACACCTCCGGGTTTTTGTTCCTTAGAACAATGCAGGCTGAGTTTTACAATGAGAAATAAAAGTGTACGACAGATTCCTGCAGCTGCTTTCATCCATGCCCTCCATTATATTCCAATCCCCTCTGTCCACTATTTTCTCAATCCTGCTTTTTGTCTCATTCACTTCCTTTGACCCAGGTAGGAACTACACGTGAGAGGCAGGCAAATGGGCCACCTTCATGTCAGCTTGTTTTCAAAAGGCATAATGGGAATCTGGCTGCTGGGAAGGGGCTCTTTGTACAGTAAATTGGGGTGATTAACCACATTAATTACGTCCACTACATTCTCACACAAATGAAATTACATTTCCATAACAGTGTTTGACACATGTAGCCAAGAACCAGCATCTCTGGTTTGGACAGTAGACAGACGTTCTTACCAACAGCTCAGCCTCATGTTACGAACCTATGCTTTTCATTAGAGATTTGCCTCACATTGTATTGAAATGAACTGAGCTGCATAAATGTCAGTTCAACAGCTCGACATAGCACAGCCTCCAAAATGACCGTTACGATAAAACAAGACTGCTCGCAAACAGATTCGATAAAAGCCAAAGACTGTAATCCACATGGATGGAGGATTTATTGCAGGACCGTTGTCTTTACCGGCATCAGTTATATCTCGCCTCTCTGTACTAAATCCAAATTGGCATGTGAGCGTTTATCCATAATATATGTGCTCACGCACACACCAATGAATGACAATGTTCACGGGGGAGACAGGAGCATAAGGGTCCTTTTACTTCAGGTTGGATGAGAGGTAGACGCCAGTATATCTGCCAAGGGAGCAGAACAGCTGGACCATGTGTTTGTGTGTGTGATCCTCACGTCCCTGATGCATGATCCCGGAGTGAGCGCCTTCACAGACTGACCTATTTTCTACTTGTTTCACTTCTCTCTGACTTGTTGCCTTGTAAACTAGCCAGCATCACACTTGCATGACTTGTGGGCAGTGATTTTGATCATGTTGTGATTTACTGCATTGCACATTGTCAGGTGTGCAAGGAAGCCAGACATTGACTCGGACCTCATCAGACCTTGATGTTCTCAAAGAGGATTGTTGGTTCAAACCAAGCTACTGCCATTAAGGCCCTCTATAGTTCCCATCAGCCTTCACTTCAATGATACACCCCCTCAGAGCTGCGATGCCTGGGAGATATTTTTGTACTCAAAATGGGAACAGTGCACATGGAATATCAAAACCTTCAGCTTTCCATGAAGTGTGAAATCTCACATTGCCCAAACTGGTACCCACCGCAGACATTTGAACCCCACCCCCCCCGACACACACACACACACACACACACACACAAATGCATGCAGCCACATGAAAGTGCAGAAATACCATTTACTACACTAAAGCTCGCCCCCAGCTGTGAGATCAATGCCACACAAGTGTGCTTGTTTGCAGGCAGGCAAATATACTCTCAAATATACTAATGTAACCTTCAACCCCCCCGAAGTCAATTAAAGCGTCTCAGCGCTTTCCTCAGGATGTCACGTGACATGAACATACACTACACACACGGATGCGTATGCAGATTTCTACATACTAGCAGTGAAAAGCAGTCTGCCAAAAAATTAAAATAGAAAAAAGAAATCCAATGAGCCGATTTTAATACCATAAAGTCAGTGTACCTGGAGGCTGTGACTCATGAAAGAAGAAAAAATGCACAGGTTTATAGTGTATGATTCGCACCCGGAACCAATGTACTTGAGAAAAAAGTCAGGTGTGAGTTGTGCCATCTCACCCTTCATGCCAGGTTGTGCTTTTTCACTGTTTCTCATTTCCACATCAGTTCCCATCTTCTTCCAGAAACCTCAAGTTTCAGATCCTTCACTTGCTGCTTATGTGCATTTCCAGCTATACTCGCAGCCATTTTAGCTTTGCCGGCAAAAGTGCCCCAAATCCAAATGACATGAAATTAAATCCAAGCTGTGCCACTTTCATAAATTTGTTTTGTTTTGTCGACGCTAACAGAGTCAAAGCTATGCCCTGACATTGTGATGTTTTTCCCCATCCAGTGTACATCGCAGCTCAGCTATAACCCATTGTTGTTGTTGTCCATTCAGCACTGTCTGATGTGAGCAACAAATCGGAATTGAGCATGAAGACCTGCAGACTGAATGTAACCTGTGATATAATCAAAGCAGGTAAGTACAGGTGTGATTGATAAAATTGATTAGAGTTTCCTGTGTTACGGCCTGCGTGCACAATGGTGGAGCCCTGACCTACCTTAATATGACATGGCCACAGTTAATGTTATTAATTCCACCTGGGTATACCCTTCCTAACAAGTTAAAATGGCTGTTGTAAAAAGGGTCTATTGCGTTCTCGGCCCTGATTAGTTACACCTGTGCCTCATTATCCTTCTCTCCCTGGTGGACTCGGTGTGCCAGTGTGTTTAAAACAGGAGGTTACTGCCCTTTTCCCATGACAGGTCCCTCATAGGCTGTTTCCTTTAAAATATCAGCATAATTAAATGTCAGCAGGTGTGTTGCTGCATGCTATACTAATGCAAGCTAGCCAGGTATTGTTAGCCTTATCCTTGCAAACACATGTGAGCTGGTTTGATTTCATGTTAAAAATCATACACTGTATATGTTGTCCCATGAATGAATTATTCCTACAGTCTAAATCAGTTTTATCTGGAATAAGTTTATAATGGAAAAGTGTACTTTGCTACATACTGCAGGAAGGATTTGACACAGACATATTGTTGTACTTTATTAAATCGATTCAGTATCTGTAATTGTTGTTGTTATTAAAATACTTTTTAAAAAGAATTAATTACAACCATCATTACATCATCTCCAATCCACTGGTAAACTGTGGCTTTTGCTCATGAAAGCTGAGGTCAATAAAAAACAATATTGTATTTTCCGGACTATCTTGTGTAGTCTAAACTCAGACTTCAAGGGCACAGTGTGTTTACGGTTCTTCAAAGTCAAACACTGAAAATAATAATTCCATGTCCACATGAATGCAATGAACTTTTCATGCCCAAGAAGCGAAGAGAAGATCTGGTTCAATGCACAAAACCAGCACTATCTGCTGCAATGTATGTAAACAAACTGCATACTGTGTGAGTTGATTCAAATGAAGCCCCAGGCTGTAAAAGCTAAGCCTAGACTTCTACTGCTCTGTGTTTTCAATGGCAGGGAGAAGATTTAGACTTACAAGTCATGAACAGAAAAAAAAAACAAAAATCTGTGTTGAACTCACAGACGTAAGCATTCAGCTATGTGAAAGTGAAAAAGCAGGTGAGGAGCAGGTTGAGGAGCTTCCATGCTGCTGCAGACATGCAACCCACTTTCTCCAGCCACGAGTCCACTGAACTCTGTACTAACCCACAGTTATGGAGGAGGGACGGGTCAGACAGATTTATACAGCAGCAACGAATTACCAGCCCATGCTGAGCTCTCAAAACAAAATGGCATTGGGGATCAGGAATTACACATTCACCAGTACATTCTGCTACTACTGTGTATACATTTTACATATTTTTTTTTAATCTTCTTGCTTCCCTGATTGAATGCACAGCAACAATGGTGAGGAATGAGAATCAACAATTTGAGTAATGACAAGTAGGAACAAGTGCTACATCAGTGCCATAGAATAGGGAGTAGATTTGGTCCTCTCATCTTTTTTAAAATGTTTTTGACTTTAGGCCTTCAAGTGAAAGTGGTTTGTGGTAAAACACATTATGCTGATGAAGATTATTCATCAAGCAGATGGAGGGAATTATAAATATTCATTCCAATTTTAAACAGCGAGGACCCTGACTGTGTTTGTCATGCAGTCCTGAACAACAAAGGTTTATAATACCTGTGGATGCCCCATTAATACAAGCAAACAGATTGTGCCACCGTATTTGAGCTAAATGGAGAAATGCTATCAGTCAGGGTGCACAGGGCCCAATTGGTTCAAGGGGAGTAAAAAAAAAGAAAAGAATGAATGAGCTAAACAGAAAGTGTATGACAGGCCAGGAACTGACAAATAGGTTGTGACAGAACTGATTTGTAAACACAGACTTGGATAAATGGGGAAAATTAGCCAAGCTATTCACAGTATCTGACTCAGAACAAAACACCGCAGTCATTGCATGCACAAAATGCCAATACACACACACACACACACACACACACACACACACACACACAGCCTTTCCACTTCTTCACTTCATGATGCTGAAAACCCAACGAGACAGCACAGATCACATAAAAAGCGTTTTTATAGACCATTCAAATAACAGGCCAAATTGCAAAACACTGAAAACGGCAACACAGGTAAATCGTCTAAGTGCCACCATTTATGATGATTTACCAGCCCAATTACACAGATGGTGATTGATCACCAGTCAATAGAGCCAGCGGGACATACGGTTTTCAAATCTGGTTACTAGATGACAGATCTCATGTAATATGAGTCAATATGCAATTCCAGCACTCTACATAATCCGAAGGGATAATGAAAAAAAGAGGGCATGAATAATTTTTACTCAATCTAAAACACATAAGACATCAAAAGTCATATTTGCTTTAACTTCTGCAAGTGTCGCAGTCATGTAAAAATATTAGGCTCCACTCAGATGAAGCCCAGAGGCAGAGCAGATCGATACTGATGTTCCTATATCTCTTTGAAAACTGCAGACTGTCCGTGTCTCCTGGAACTCATTGCTATGCAGGCTAATGCAGAGAGAAACCAAGACAATCAATAAAATGTTAGATTTTCCTATTAATGCATTAGGATGATATGTGGGATAAGATTAACGAATTGTGTAGGAGTGAAACTGCGACTGGCGTATGGAGCCGTGTGTTTGTTCCCAGCCACTAAAATGATTGAAAACAATTCTACAGTCAAAGACTGATCACAGAATAAACTATGAGAGCGAGAGAAAACCTACAGCTGCTACATTTCATCATAACGACTGAGACGCTGTTGTATCTTTTTTGTTTCCTTGAAGTTGGTGCAGACATAGATTAGACTGCACTAAAAGTCTTTCTGCATTTATTTCCCCGCATCGCTCACAGCAGTATCTCATCATGAAGGCCTTTCAAAGCAAGATTAAACAAAAGATAGCGTTTCAGCAAAAGCGTCTAATGGCGCCCTTCAGTGGGATGTAGCGTGCACATTTTGACTGAAATGTGTGTTTCCAACAGACATCTCATGGTTTACAAAGATTCCAGTTGCAATAAAGACTGGAATGACTGATCCATCAAATGCTGAGGACACAGAGTGGGAGGGATGGATGTGCAGGAATGACGGTTAAAAAGATGTGTGTGAAACAGTGAAAAATAATTTGTGTGTGTGTGTGTGTGTGTGTGTGTTGATGATAATTTTCTTTCAGGTGAATAGAAAGCCAGACAGACCACCAAATCTCATTATGCCAGGCTGTCATAAACTCTTTCTTTCTCCTCTCTTCCAGATGGGTTGGTTTCAACCTCCTCTTCCTCTCCCCATATCTGTTTTTGTACCCCACC
>CAAKHB010003684.1:31072-48460 GCA_901007665.1 Aeoliscus strigatus
TTTTGTTACCCCCCCCCCCCCCCCCCCACACCCCTCTCTCTCTCTCTCTCTCCTTCCAATCCAATTTCTGGCTTTAGATAATTTGTTCCTGCATGGATGGACTGAAATCATTTCCAGGATGACACATCACAGAATTGTCTTGTGGAATTAATTTCCACAGACAGACAGAACATAGAATGTTTTAATGAGTTTTTATTGCATATTGATCACACATTGACACCACTGGGTAAGCATTTCAAATATATTATGCAGCAGCTGGTTATGACAGCTGCTGTCTACTAGAGCAGGTTATCTGTTGCAAGACATTCATTGGGCTTAAGTGAACTGCGCTGCACAAGATATGTTCTGGTGTATTAGCCCTCAGTGGGTGAAGTTCTGTATTCATGGTCAAGATAGAAGCAGGGCTCAAGTTCCTTTTTCTCTTGCTTTACTATGCGGTTGTTGACGTTGATTTCGGTCCATAATGTCCAGCTTTTATGAACGTGATGTTCATAAAATGTAAAAAATGTAAGATGTACAATGTGACATTGTTTTGTATGGCTGGAATGAGTTGTGAGTTAAGCCCCCACCAGGAGAGGACATTGACCAGAAAGAGTCTGCGGAGCAGTGGTGTCAGCAGGTCAACAGCTTGGGCTGCATTCAACCTAATGTGCTGGAGACATTCTGAGTCGAGTATAGTTATAGTCTTTTCTTACGAAAAGTGTCTTTTTGATGCCCTAGAAAACATTCCATGATCACTTTTATTTTATTTTTTATCCATCAATTCCCAGCCCGCTTATGCATTATGTATGGCGATTTGAGGCTGCCTGATATGAAATGTGCTACTTTCCATAAATATATTTCCTAATGTCTCCTTCATTTGCAGAAGATATCGCCTGACCACCATGAGTTGGTCTCAGGGTTCACTGAGCAGCCCGCAAAGATTAAGTAGATCAGGAGTTATGTCTCACCGCATGTGGCTTCTCTCTCTTTGTCTGTCACAAAAAGCCACACACCCAACAGCACGGTCATCGTCTCGGTCATGCTTTATTTGTTTGAGTGTTGCGGTGATGACCTCGTGTCGAGCAGGTACTGAATTGTAATCGAAAAGATACTGGTACTGGTACAAAAAGGGTGTAGAGTCGAGTCGAATAGAGCTGGTACTGTGTAGTGGAAAGGCGTCAAAACTTTGTAATGCAAAGACCAAAGACATCTTCTCTGCTCATCCCCAGAAAGAAAAGTATAGTCTGCAAAATCCGTCTTTACAATTTAAATTTTAATAGTCCTACATCACATCAAAAACACCTGTCCTGGCTTGTTCTCCCATCACAGTGTTTCATTGTGCACAAGGATGGCAGGATGAGAACACTCCCTCAGTGCAATGTGGCAGAACTGCCTGTTGTTTTGGAAGATTTCTGAGGCGAACACTGCTGGAAACCTTCCAATCCACCTGTTTGGAAGAAAAATGAATAAAGAAAAGACTATGAAACAAAGATCGTAATCACCATGGATTCTGTACTGCACAACAGTGTAAGTATGGGTTCTATCATTGCAAATAACATACTTTTACAGGAGTATTGTTACAACTCAACACGTCCTTTGATTTGAGATTCAAATGGCTATAAAGGTTTTCATAATCACGTCATCTCGACGTTAAGGATCATTCCCAGCTCTTGATAACTGAATCTTTGACGGGCAACCAGTAATTACTCACTCCAGTCTGTTTCTCTCCTCCGCTTATATTTGGAAGAGCTTTTACTCCTGTTAAAAGGTTTCTATTAACAAACTGACAATGTCCGTCAAAAAAAAGCCTCTAGGAAGGAAGGCCAATCAGCAAGCGTAGGAGCTGCCTCGGAGGTCCTCAAGCGTATTGTAGTGTGGTATTTCTTTTTTGGTGCAAAAGTGAATATCATCTTTCCTCTGGTCATGTCACACCAATTTCACAATCACATGCAGTTTTTCACTGAATAGACATCCTAGTTTTAAAAAGGCTGTCTTTTCTGCAGTGAAATTCCTCAGAATGAAAAGAGATTGATGATCAATTTTGAGGTGTGAGAATGATGCACAGAAGAGAAGCCTGAAGTGACCTGACACCACAGCGATATGAATAAATGCTCCTCCTTTATTTTTTCATTTATTACAGAAACAATTTGTAAATCCATCCTTCTGAAATGGGTTGTTAATTAGGTTAAAAAAATATTTTTAAAATGAATTTTGTATAATTCATGGGAGCATGAAAAGGAGACATTGAAGAACAAAAATCAAATGGATGGATGTAAACAAAAAAAAAGCCCTTCAGCATGACCACTGGCTCTGCGCTAATGACTTACACTGTTGCCCCCCAGCAGTAAGGACCCTTCAAGAAGAGAGGGATTAGCTGGGGAAGGGATTAAAGGCACATCCTTCACTTCAGAGGCTAATCAAACATATACCCTCTCGTCTCTCTCATCCTTCCATCCTCTCACCTCCTCTGTCTATTCAGTGAGGACAAGCTGCTAACTGACATTGGTTGAAAGCGTCTTCATCAGTTTGTTTCCACCTGCATACTAACCAGGCACCACCCCGTCCTGAATTTGCAAAGGCTTTTCCACACACTAGTGCAGCATAAGTGCACAATGAAGGACATTGAAGAATTAGAGCGTCGCTCCACAATGCAATTAACATCTGCTTATCTGTGAGCCTGCTAAGCTGTGTACAGTGGGATAAACCTGGACAGCATTTTATAAAGATCCTGCTTTCCGCAAACCGACGTGATCTTTAAGCACATTCAGGTTGACAGAATGTAAAGGTGATACAAAAAGTGTTAAATAAAGTCCATATCACAACTCAATGCTTATTTCATATCTGGTGTGTGAGGAATGGGTTAGCCAAAACATAACTAAGCAAGATCTGCCCTGACATATTAGGTATGAATGTTTCACCAATAGGGAACTACAGCTACTGTACAAACAAAGTGCCCCTCTTTTATTTTACATTTGGAGCTGAGATTAACTTTATTTTATTTATTTGTTGACATTGCTTGCTGCACTGCTTGCATTGTGTAATGATGATAAAACAGCTATCACTTAACACCACCCAGCACAAAACCTGGGGCACAGTGTCTGCTGTCATCCACAAATTTTGAAGCATATTTTGGTGGTTTTGAGTTATAGAGTTGAAAATGGTTGAAATGCCTCCAAGAAGTAGCAGAGGAAGTGTGATATATGATGTGATAATACACAGGAATGCAGATGTTGCATTCATTTTCCACAGACATTGAAACAACCAACAAAATAATATACAGCTTATAATCACCTGCTTGAAAAGAAATCAACTGTCAGACGTCATTTTCTTATTTTCAACTTGGTAAATGATCTACGGTGCTCTTTTATCTGTAGTTATTGGCTGTTTCACACACATGTCGATAGTGTACAGCTTTTATTTTGAAAGACACATTTTAGGAGTTGATTAAGTTGTTCAGACTTTAACAGTAAACTCTCAGGGCCATTTAACAAACCCTTAGCAAAGGAGCCAAAAAACCTTGTAGTGCTACAAATCTGCCTAATTCTCTGGAATTTACTGCAGGCACTTACTGCACCTCTTTATACAGAGACATTTGACGCAACACTATCAAAAACGGTCATTAATGTATGTTTGGCATTGAAAAGCTAAATTTCTCAAAAGCACGGCAGCGCTAACACCTACAGGAGCTTATATCCATATCCATAATGGGACTTGTATGGTTCGTGCATCCAAGATGAGACCACCCTCATTACCGAGCTATTATACACTCATCCTGCATGCATGGCAGAATGTAAACTGATATCTGGGTTCAAATGTGTCTGACATGAGCAGAAAGCATAAAAATTACAGAGAGAATCAGTGTCATTTAACTCCTGTCTGATGAACAAAGGTAATTGGTTCATATACAAGTCCCCCCTGATAGTCTCGCCTGAATGAGGGGCTGAAATATTGTTCGAGCGAAGAGCCAATGCTTCTGAAGGAGGAGAGACGGTGATATGCTATGCATTGTAAAAAGCAATCTCTCCATAACCATTCGCACATACGCATGCAACTGGTCAATTCAATTTCATATTGCAATGAAGATGGAGAGCGCAGCTGCCATGGCGCACGGGGGTCGGCCGATACATCAGTGGGAGCAGCTGGAGAGGTTTCATCTGTGTCTGTTGCAAAATACTTTACATGATAATTGGTGCCGCTTTTAAAATTCAGCTTAGTCGACTGGTTAGCCCCTGTATCATTTTCCCCAAAACAGGGCTGCATGTCATGTTAAACACAATGGAAACCAGAAGGGTGCAATGTGCCCAAAATGTGTCTTCTCTCTGCAGTTCTTTCCTGCTACCACTAAACCCCTGGCTGTTAACTACTATTTTGGCACTGTGATGAGGTGGTATTATAAATGTCATGATTTTAAACACTCTCGTATTTGGGCGGTGGGAGAGAGTGACAGCGCTGAAACAAGCATTTGGCACTAAAACCATCACTAATGCTAATTCCGCTGGTGCTTGTAGGAATATTAATCTTTAATAATGACACAAAGGCATACTGCCAAGGGGAGGGATGACTTCATGGACCTTCTAAACCGCTGGCAGTTTTGTAAAATGACTAGTTCATGTGAAAAAGCTGTTAAAACTAGACTAAGTAGGATGAGAGGAAGAGAACATTGTGTGTCTTTCCTTTCATCATGAAAAATAAATATTTCCGTGATGAGGGGACTGTGTTTCAACTGCTTTTCTATGCAAAGTCTAGCAGAATTCTATTCTGCATAGATACAGGTATCAATTCTCTCATCGAAATGTCACAATATGTTGGTGTCTTGAGGTAACTGTTGATTGTCACTATGAAATCAACTCTGACTTGACATGATTCATCAAGTGTATATTAGTCTTATATTATATAAGTAACTGAACAAGAGATTTAAAGAGAACGCTTCAAACTGCAGTAAAATGAGTCAGGGTGGGGGAGGACGGATTAGAAAGGGGTTATGAGCCTGTTGTAGGAGTTGGGGCCTTTTTCACTGAAGATCAGACAGAAGGCGTCACTGCAGCCAGATCAGATGCTGTGTTCTTCCCACACTCTGCTCGCCGCTTCTCCTTATCACTGCTGCAGTGCAACGACTGCTGTGTGTGCCCTTGTTACGGTGGCAGACTCTCAATGCAGAGAAGTAAATCTGCGTTTTAATTTATTTTGAACTAAGACGCTCAAGGAAATGAAATGAAAAATGAAAGAATTGAGTAAAGCTGGAATGACTGTTCACACGTACTTGGACAAAGCTCAAAGTGAAGAATGGCAGTTTCACACACTACGTATGTTAAATGAACACATGAATGACTGTGCCACACAAGTTTACCTGGTTTAGATGTATATGTAATCCATGTCTTCATTCATGTTTACACACAGTGTGGAATACAAAATGAATCCTGTTCACCAATTAGCTCATGACTATGTTTAACATACAAACATGCGCAATCTCTATTATACACTTTCATGTTTGCACACTCCCATGGATAGGTGTATGAATGGTAAGAGTTCAGCGTCGAATGTGACAGATGATAGCCCGCTCCGGCCAAACTCTCATATGCATATCCAACGACTCAAGCACTCACAGTGGGATTGGCCCAGTCCTTCCAATTAGGCTTAGTTATTTTAGACATCTGCCAAAAAGAGCAGCAGCACAGCACATATTTCACATGGTATACGAGCTTGCACAGTTGCCAAGATGATTTGCTTACACAGTGTCTGGGTTTATGGTGGTTATAAAGAATTAAAGTCAGCTAAAAGAGTCAAAGCAGCAAACACAAGTGGACACTTACAGTGGTTAAAACACTGACTACAACACGAGAAGGTCAATTTAGCACATCGAAATAATTAATTTGAATACAAATATGATATAGGTTTGATGTGTGTGACGTCAGACATCGATGATGTTACAAATTTGGGAAGTGTTCTGATCCTTTCTGGGCAAATGACAAGATCATGATGCTGCAGTTCTATTAAAGTATGTGTGAATATGGAAGATACTTTCTGGATGAAGACAGGGGAGGTGATGACGCATCATTGCACTTATTTTGTCAACACGCACACGCACACACACACACACACACACACACACACACACACACACACACACGCACACACATGCATACAAAGTCAAGCGGATATCGACAAGCACAGAGATAAACGCACACACCTAAAATGTATGTAGAGAAGAGCTTTGGCTGGGAGCCACACAAGGATATTACAGCTATAATACATCACTCCCCAGTCAAGACTGAACCTGTACAGCCAAGTATGAATAGTAAAATAGGAGAAATTGTGACTTTCGTTTCAGCAAGGAGACTAGAGTCTCACTGGGAAAAACAGGAAAATGATATGCTGATAAGATGCAAAAAAGCACAGTGCAGATGGGAGATAACAGGAAAAAGTGATTGAAAACTGAGAGAAACAAGAAAATAATTTGAGGATATTCTCCAAACACAGTCCAGTGACAGAAATATAGTCTGAAGGAGGGAGATCGAGGAAAGTCAAGAAGAGAAAAAGAAACTGTTGAAAAACTTTCACATTACAAAGATAATAAAGACAGAAACCAAGACTAATAACTAGAAATAAATTCAGGAAAAAAAGGAAATCTCTCTTTCTTTCTCCATCATCTCCACAGTGCTTGACTGTGTCCTCTATTCACAGGGTGAGTGCTGGGTTAGTGTGTTTTAAATGAGCGCCGTTAGATTCCCCCCGCCCGCCCCCAGTTTTCTTCATTAGACTGATGAATCCTATTTTTCACTAACAATACAGCTACCCTCCTCTTTTACTTGAAGGACACATACATGCAAACGTAGATCCAACAATAAACAACCCCAGGAACTGTTTTTCACCGCAGCAGATTGGGACACTTTTAGAAATTAGGTGCTAACCTAATTTTGGTAACCCTTGAATGAGGAAGCATGTTTATCATAAGACGGTACAGATGGCATCAGATACATGTCATATCTCCCCTACAGGGATGGGACGCTACATTAGGGAACAAACCTCTGAGTCGTACTTGAGGGTGGGAACCGCAGACCACAGATGACATGCTGCCAACTATAAGCTCTTCGGACACAGAAACCCCCAACCAGTTGATGGTTGGATGTCCAAACGGAGCAGAACCAGTGTCAGACCCTTCTTTAAGTGCTAGTAGCCATACGGGCTCGTGACTCTGCTTTCATTACTGAAATGAACTGAATCCTCAGAACCCAAAAAGAACCAAAAAAGACGTGTTTTCTACTGACAAAAGAGAAAAAAAGGATCATAACCGTTTTGATCATAACCACAACTGACATTTATGATTCATTATGTACCAGGAAAGAGAGCGACAATCTGTTCCTATGAATGAGGGCTACAAATCCATTTAATGTGGTTCATTTTAAACTCAGATGACGAGAGGATCGTCAGCCAAGGGGATATGTTAGACTGTCAGAGCTTAGCTTTGATTGGGCGTCACGCTCCAGCCATGCCACTGGTTCCTCGGTCTACCCTCCATCCACCACGTATTCATGAGATTCCCTTTAATGGGGCATCTGACGGCTGAATCCTCAAAGACAGGAGTGACTCAGTGTGAAAAATTAAAAAAATGTAATGTGGGTGAGAGGAAGGATTGGTAACAGTGCTGGAGGGTGAGAAGACGTCACAGGAACACAGAGCAACACTGATCAGCCATTGACTAAAATGAAAAGTTAACGCGGCTATGAGATGAGCTCAGGAAGTATGAAGTTGTCTGGTGAAAAAGAAGCTTGACAACATCAGTCAATGGTCTGCCTTAGACACTTTTTTGGCAACAAATCCACGTCACAGCAATCACAGGACTTTGGGTTTGGAACAAGTTCCACCCACGCCGACCACCCATGTCAGACAGACAGCATACTGCACATATCATGCATATCATGGCTAATGGCATAAAGATGCTACTCAGCTGTCTTCATCTTCCTTCTTATGACCCATATGTGGATATATTTTGTAAAACAAACAGAATTTTAATCAGCAGAAGTTTTCATGCATCACTCATAAAAATGTATCCCATCCCCAGAGGTACAAGTACCCGGGTTTGAATTAACTGGTCTGTGTGTCCAAAAGAAGATTATGCCTTATTATTCTACCACTGGGAATTTGTTTTTTCGGCTTTAGCACAGAAATTAAAAAGTTTACTGGCAGTGAGGGACACAGAGATTATTATTATTTTTTTTTTTATGGAAGAAGAAGAAAGAATTCCAAGGGAAGACGGAATGCATCTTTTTTTTTTTTTTTGAAGTGACAGCAGTGAATGGCAGTTACACAGGCTGACAGCTGTGAAGAGGAGGGAGAGCAATAGGAATGGACAGCTCTGGATAGAAATGTGTCTGTGAAGACAACAGCAAAGGGGATAATCTTTACATGTTACATGCTGATAAAGGAAACAGTAAGAAAGGCAGCACACTGTTTTCCTTTTTTTTAATGTTCAAACTGTGATGGCCTGCTGGACCTTTGGGTGTTCTTTTGCTGGGACTCACTGTTCCAATGAAATATTGTTGTTCCTCATGCTCTCCTGAAGCTAACAAAACCTGGGCAGACAAGTAGACACATCCAAATCAGAAAAGGAGAGGCAGAGGATCATGGGAACGTCAAATTCTCTGGGGGAAACACAGAGAATGCCACAGACTGGCCCTTGTCTTATTAAAAAAAAAAAAAAAAAAAACAAACATAAATAAATGACAGCCCTTCTGCATCTTCTGTTTTGCCCCCAGATTCTAATAAACTTTCCTCCATGCTAGGAGGCACAAGATATCATCATCATGGGGGAGTGGGGAACAGCTCAATGAACAGTGTCGAAAAAAAAGAAAAGAAAAAGATTAAAGCTCTCATGGAAGATGTGATTTTACACAGCTTGAAGGGGAAGCACAGAAACAAGAACACAGATAGGACACTTGTGAGGTGTAGGGGCATCTGGCTGACAGAAGAGGTGGAGGTGAACATTGGCCGATGGAATGACATCTCCCTGAGTGTTTGATCCAAGACAATTCAATCTGTTCTCTTATTGCCCACACAAGGTGTTAATCGGACAACGTGAGATAGGCGAGACAGGAGAGCTCCACAAGTGAGTCCGGTACGCCACTAACACATTATAGTGATGCAGCACAACAAACCCCTCGCTCCCACTAATCCATCTCTTTCACACAGGCAAGATGTACCTGCCGGATATATTGCCATGCAACCATCCTATCACGGCTTAACTGCAGTCAGAAACAAGGGGAAAGAACAGGAAAAAAAGCGTTAGAGAGAAAAAAAATTGGTATTGGTTCCATCAGATATACTGCTGTAGCTGGTTTGGCTTTGCTCGGCAGCTTAACACCCTAAAATAGAAGGTGAGCGGAGAGTGAGAGAGTTGTGTAGGTGGAGTGTTTTAAGACATTGATGGCAACGAAACGGGGAAGCAGCACTCGAGGCAAACAGAAAACAATGATGCTGCACAAAGGAAAGAAACACTTTGTGTGTGTTTGTCAGACACTCTTACCATATACGGACCTCACAAATTGGAAAGTGAAGAAAGAAACTGAAGCAGTAAGGTCAATATATGTGAAGAAGTGGACAACTGGGTCTGTGCCAAGTCCATGGAACATCTGAGACATACATTTACTGCAGAAGCAGAAGTGTCCTTGAAATGTGAGTATTTAACATGATCTACTGAGATATCTAGGTCTCAATCACGGCGGGTCAAATGTGGCCCACCAGAAGGTTGAATCCGGCCCCCGGGACAAAGAGGGCCAGGTACATGGAAAACGTCAAGTGTAGTTTGTCAAAGTCCTGTTCCTGTTCCACTGATTTAGTCACACTGAGAACCAGGGATTAATTATAGCTCCCCCTTTAGTTTGTATAGTGAAACAGTTCAGGTGGTCTGGATTACTGCACAGATGTTTAAATGTATGTACATTTAAATTAATGTCAAGATCTTGACAAGTTGTTTAATTCATAAACGGTGGTGGTTAGCACTGTTGCCTCATAGCAAGAAGGTTCGATTCCTGGCCTGGGCTCTTTCTGCGTGGAGTTTGCATGGCTGGAGGGGGGCTTCCTCCCACCTTCCTCCCTCCAGCAGCATACTGAGGTTAACCGGTCAAATTGTCCGTAGATATGGATGTGAATGGTTGTCTGTCCTTCAGGTGCTCCTGTGATGAACTGGCGACTCGCCCAGGGTTAACCCTCCCGTCCGCTCGTTGACAGCTGGGATCGGCTCCAGCACAACCGCAACCCGTAACCAGAAAAAGTGGAGGAAGATGGATGAATGGAATACTATATTTTAGATACCTGTTGCGAAATGTTTTGCATTGTAGATCTGCTGTAATTTGATGCATGTGATTTAATGCACATGTGTAAATGATAAACAGAATATTGCTGAAATTTCTCAAATATTCTTAAGAAATGATCTGTTTGTTCTTATTGTAAATGGATAGGTTTTTGACATTTACATAGTCTATTAGGGTTTGTTGCACCATGGGACCTCCTGGTCACTCTTTAGGTGGGTTTGTAACATCCTGAAACTACAGAAATGACCTTGGGATTGTTATAATAAGTGATATGAATGTTGCAAAACCACAGTCATAACCTGAGATGGTGTTAAGTGAAAATTGCGTGTGTGTGCACTTGTGTGTTTTAGCTGTCTCCCTCTGGCAATGTGACAGCCCTATGACTGCTTGTAATTGCCTGTTCCTCCCAACCCAGTGGGGTTAATAATGCCAGTAGCCTCTTATTCCTCCTGTCACTGTTTGCGGTCCAGCTCTGACAGTGGCTCTCACTCTGGGTGGCCTTTGGTGCCTCCTGCGCAGAAACCCACGCCCACAGACACACACCACTCACTCACACCTACATATGCTGTTAAATTTGTAACTGTGTAAAACTGCAGATGGGACTGAGCAATTGGCATATAGTGTACGCTCATATGGGCAAAGCCACAGTGAGCAGCACACACACTTACACAATGATTCATATGACCGGACCTACTCAGTCATTCACTCAATAGGTATTTACAGCAGTTTAACCTGGCCTTGAGGGAGAATGAAAACAAACCATATTAAGTACAGAGCAGAGGAGCGTTGTCAGTCCCCAGCAGATCATATATCTGCCCGTGTGTCCTCGTCCAGTGCGACGCCACAATATCTTCTTGTTTTCATTACAAGTCCTTAACAGCTGCTCATATCTCCTGTGCATATTGTGCATAGATAAATAAACAATATTACTTGTAAAAGGTTTATCCAAGGAAAGAGCCGCATATTCACATGATTTAATCTCCACAGGATTAAACAGACTAAGGATCATCAACTGGATGCCCGCGGGCTGAATCTGGCCCACTGAAGCTTCCAATCCAGCCCACAAAGTTTGACATTGTAAAGATGACAGTACCACAAATAACAAGACCTCAACCTGGTGACTGATTGCAAAATAGGTTCTAGGAACCTGATAGACAAAGTCTAAGCTGTCCCCCACAGTGTGTTGAGAACAATAAACAAGTCTGGCTCTTTGTAAAAATGTAGTGGAAATAGACATTTAACCAACCATTTACTTCAGCCCGCCATCCACCGCTTTACTTTACTGATAAACAGCTCTGCTGAGAGGTGGCTCAGATATTATTCTGTTGCAATATATATGGCATACTGATTTTCATATTGGAACAGCATATCAATGTTGTGAAGTCAACAGTGCCTGAGATTTCATGTTGATCGACAACAATATGGATTTTTAAACATGATACTGATGTTACGCATCAGTATCCACATATGGGTTCTGCTCTACTTCTAAAGGAGGAAGACATACAGAAACCATCTCCATTAACAGACCCACTGGTCCGTTCTCTAGTGACTGAGAGATTGGCAGCATCTAATTATACTCTGAGGCGGTCTATACCTGTTTTTTTTTGGTACTTGGGTGTTATTCCGTGAAGAGCGCTGTTCTAAATCTTCGGGGTCTCTCGCATGTAAGGTGTAGGATCACTGGCTAAATTGGTTGAGGGAGAAAGGTGGTGACGGTGTGGTGACGGGGGATTGGGCTGCTATGATACTGCAGTGACAGGGGGAATTAAAAACACTGCTGGGCCATGAGCAGTAAAATGTATCTAAGCATCACCTGGGATTTTCCTCTTCACTACACCACATGTACAAAATATCATAATGTTCATGTCTTGCAAAACCTTGAAAATATTTGAGTTTGATATAACTGAAGAGGAACCACAATCCTCCCTTCCTCTCTGCCTCTAATCCAGACACCTAGGCTGTTGAGCCAGTTACCATATCCCTCCAACGTAAGCAGCCTCACGACCCACAACTGTCATCCAGTCACCGGCACTGGCCAACCTAACCCAGTCAGCTTTCTTTTTCACCTGAAGTTCTCTTGTTCTGTATATTTTGTATATTAAATATCTGTATTGTGGTTGAAACATGTAGTCATATGCATCACTGCAATATACTTTTGTCCAAATCATAACAGAACATGATTTGCCTTTGTCCCCAGACTGTGACTATCCTTTTGGAACTGCACATTTCTCTTTATAACAAATCCACAGTAAGATGAAAATGGATGCAGCTACAATAATATTTCAATGAACAGAATACAAAACCGGAATACAGAGTGAGGTACAAAGAAAAGAGGTTTGTATTGAAAAAGGAATATGCACCGTGCACATTTTAAAATTCGAGACAGGCTCTTTGGATATGTTGGGGTTCTGCAAAAACCAGCGGGAACTCGTTAAAATTTGAGCAGAGATAAGTAGACTGATTACTAATGCAAATTGACACAAAGCATCGTTATACACAAACAAAATACTCAAAAGCAAACAAAAAATTACAGAGGAACCAAAAAGATTTGGATGAGAAGTAAAATTAAAGCTCAGAATTGGGTCGGAAATCAACTAAAGTGCTCTGTCTGATAATCTGAAGGTTATCGGTTTGATCTTAATCTCCTCTTGAGAACTGTCAGTGTCCTTAAGCAAGACACTGAGGCCTGTCCCAACTGATGTGATGACTGTACGCAATTACAGCAAAGGCAGAACGCATCTATTTCAAGTCATGCAAATTAGGCCATAGGAGCCAATAAAACTTCAAGGAAATCATTGCCTATAATCTCAGGAAATGCAATCTGGGTGGTGAGATATGAATTTAAATAAATGATATCTGAATACGATTTAAAGGTGCAGACAGACAGTCGCCCAAATCAAAATGTAAAGTTGTATGTTATAAAAACTGAATTAGTCCTGTTATTTGAGGCTGGAGAGATGATTGATGGTTGGAAGAGACACAGGAAGAGAAACAGGAGGAAACATATGGAGCACCCAAAAAACAGTAACACACACACACACACACACACAGACTGCAAAAAGGCTACTCTGTGTTGATACAGCAAACGTCTGTGGTGCCATGTTGGGATATAAAATTTTACTGGCTAAAAGACACCGCTAAAATGTGTTTGGAAGGAGCAGAACAAAAATTACATCCTCTGGCAGGAAATGTGGGAACACTTAAATATGGTGATTGAGCCAATAAACATTTTAAAACAAACAACAAGAAAAACAGAACCAATTATTATTGTAATGTCCAATTATTTGAGAAGGTCGATAAATGTGATAATCACAGCTAATTCTGTTATTGACCTCCTATGTCATCTGCCTTGCAACTTTTTTTTTCTAAATGAGTCTGTAACATATCCAGTGGAGGTTTACTTGTTGAAGCGAGAAAAATCTGAATGCAGTGCTTTGTGTGAGGTGTAAAGCAATTACAGAAGAACCTGTGCAGCTGTCACTGTCATTCTTAAAGTCTCTATCTCGCTCCTCGTATCTGTTCCATTGGACAAGTTCATGGGAATCACGGCGATAAGTTGTAAAGCAAATGCATTTACCCACGTGGAGATGCACAACACAATCACTCTTCATTAATCTCTGTACATTAAACGTACAGCAATCCTGACACACCACTGAGATTCGGCTAATTGCATCCAGTTCCACCCTGTCAAATGCAGACACCCCTCCCAGTGTGAACCTGCCCAGCATGTCGCTCGGTGTAAATTCCACCTGTCCACTTTGCTTCTTCCAAAAAGACACATGCTGGAGCTTTGACAAGTCAGTACACCTGGGGAGGTTCTCTCACACACACACACACACACACACACATCTCAAACATGTACAGTCACACATGCATGTAGAGCGCTCATATCCCAGGAGACTCACAGTGAAGTAATGAAAGATGAAAACTGGCAGCATATGAAGTCACAGCATGTTACCCTGAAAGCCTGCAATTTTTTTTTTTTTTTTTTTGGTCTGAAACTTTATTCAAACAGGCAAGCTGAACACATCTCACACATTTTACAGCAGCACCTCGGGGAGCTTTTCTGGTTGCAGCTCTGATTTCCTGTTCTTCCACTGCAGTGGACATTGCCTTCTCTTTCACCAAGTACACATGTAAAGATGGAGCGTGCTGGCGATATGCATATGAGAATGATGCAGCAAAGCATTCAATGTTGGGATTACCCTCATAGACCAGATGGGATGATGTCGCATTAGTTGCATGCCCAGTGAATGCTTTGAACCTAAAGCATCCTTGTTAACTCCTGGAAAGTGCATGAATCAACGTCCAAACCATATGTCATGGCACTGAATATTTCTGCAAACCATTGTTATATTCAGTCTGAAAGATAACTGAAACTATTAATGACCCATACAAAGGCTGTAATGTGATGATCTATGAATTCAGGTCTAACAAACATCAACCATTGCAGTGTGATATCATTTTTTTCCAATCTCGCTGTTGTTGTATTCGTATGAAATCATTATCTGTCAACAATTTAATGTGCAACTATGTTGAAGATAAATATTATCGAGATGTATTGTATGGGTGGTGTATGACAATGTATTAGTCAACGTTAAATTGGCATGTGAGTGGTACAAAATCAAACACTACTACATTATAACTGAACTGAAATCAATATTAAAACCTCATTTTAAGAGCATTTCCATCTTCAAATATCTAAACTCTGTGAAGAGACTTTTAATGTATAATTTTGTAATTAAATGTAGGCTTAATAAATGTGTAGAAACACACTTTACATGCCTTATTCACATCCCACTCCTCTTAATTTGACTGTTCTCGTAATATGCATTACTGTTACTTTTTTAGGCTCCTGAATAAAACAGCAGCTTCCAAATACATCCAGCAGGATCATTTGCACTGTATATTTCTTTGCAGCAAAAAGCACGTGTACATCCTCATGTGTCCTATTTTGCCAAATCCACATTTACAACATATAACAAACTCATAAGACCCCCTTCACGAATGAGAAGCTTCCGTGTCTACGAGGAGCTGTGATATGAACTGATGAATGTCCCCGTGTCACTGCAAGGCCAATGAGCAAAAGGAGATGAGTGTGCAGTGTCTTAATGCTGAGTTAAGCAGGAGGATGAGTGGCCTGCTTGTGAGTTTGAAGCAGCAGATGTATGTATGCTTTTTGTTGGAGTGTCAATTACAATACTTAAATAAGCAAAAAGTGTAAATAAGAAGATAGAAACTGTTTTTTGGGACTTGTGTAGCAATGTCTTGGAAAAATCACATCTGTAACACAGATAAATGGGAGCAATAATAAAGAGGTAAGACTTGTCCTGTCAGTATCTTTTAAGTACCCCAAGGAAAAAAAACAAACACTTTTGCAAAGGCAAATCGACCCCCAACACCATGCCCCCAACCCCCAGTGCCCCCATACCGCATTAGAAAACTGCAGCTTCAGATGCTCTGCATCAATACAATCTGCCAACTCTTGCTCTTCCTCCATCCCGAAGGGCCATACATTATGAAAAACATTATATAAAAGGCAAATATTACTGCTGGGACACAGGCACTTATCAAACAATAGCGCACACACACACACACACACACACACACACAGCGGGAGCTGTGGAACCTAAAATTGCACAGTCATTGCCCGGTAAAGACTCTCTGCACAAAGAGAGTTATTAACACCAAAACACATGAAAATAACTGTTCTCCGCAGTTGCATTGTGTCCTATCCCTGGTGTGATCAATATTAATCAGAGATGCGAATTATCTCTGCAATTCTAGATAATTAATTTGTTTTGTTTTTCGCTCCCACTATCCTCCTACAAACCCAACCTAGCTATTCCCAAGAAACCCCATCCCTCCACTCGTCGAGCCAGAAGGCTTAATTAATTGTATAGCGTGAGTCCATAGGGCCGGAATTTTGTTTCCCGTTGATTTCCTTTCGCCTTTGCCCCGCCCAGGTCCAGTCAGGCTTTCAGGCTTGCAGCAACTCTCTGCAAATATTGACACAGTCACCGGGGGCTGCGCCAAATGAGTGCCGCCCCAGTAACAAAAGGCATCTGTGACTCCAAGTGCAGCAAGGCAGAGCATACAAAGTAGGAGGGCACCTTGTACTCTGCTTCGAAGATTGGACTGGCCTTAGAAATCCCCTTTCCTTCTCTCAGAAGGAACTTACATTTGACCAATCCTTGAGCTCACACCTTACCATCCGTTATATCTCATGACATGAAATCCTCCTCGTTGCTATCGGCCTTGAGCAGCACTACCCTGGGATTGTGATAGCTCCTGAAGGCTTTTTTCTGAAAGGCTTTTTAGAGTCAAAGCCTCATCCGGTGTTTGACTCAGTTATGGCTCCAGCCAACGTGGACTTAACCAGTGCTTTCCCAGACAGGAGGATGTACCAATTCCTCTCATCTTACCGGACGGATGGGTGGGCTTTAGAACAGAAGGAGGAGAGATCTGGGGGTAGAGGAGAAAGCAGGAAGCTTGTTTGCTATAGCCAGTGAAGGAATGGATTTATGGGGCCGTGTGAGAGGAACGATGGCCAAGCCCGGGTGCAGTGATCCAAGCAAAGCCAAGCTGTCGCCGAGCCTATGGTCCATATGCACTATTTAAACAACATGCATGTGTGCACACAAGCTTCATGTGCCACCATCACTTGCAGACTTGCATTACCTCCCTCCTGGTGTGCGTCGTGTTATGCCCTGTAGCAGCCATCCAAGAGGCTTCGGTGGAAGTGAGACGTGACAGAGAGGGAGGTTTGTCAGTGCATGTGTATGTGGAAGAGTCAATAGAGGAGGGTGCGAGCATCGCCAGCATTAGTGCATGACATGTGGGCGGATATTGAAGATGTTATTAGGATCACATTTACAGGCCTTATAAAACTGCCACAGAGCCGGGTGGTTTTCATACATCTTCGGCTTCAATGTGTCACACTGTCATTTGTGTTGCATTTCTAGCAGCTGCTCAGATGATCATTCTATGATAGCGCATTCATTACATGCCATCTCTTGACTCCGGCCCATTTAACCTTCCTGTGTGTTTCCATGCAAACTGACAGATTTCATAACTCGATTGAGTTATAAATGTGTAT
>CAAKHB010003684.1:52360-93754 GCA_901007665.1 Aeoliscus strigatus
CCCCCCCCCCCCCCAACTCATTCTCTCTCTCTCGCTCTCTCTAACTCTCTCACACACACACACACACACACACACACACACACTCTTCCATCGTGCAGATACTCTGCGCTGACATCCAGAGCAACGGGGCCACTTCCAAACTGAAATAAAAAGCTGGTCAAAATATCTGCGTGCACTTCCACTACACATCTGTAACAAGCTGGACACATGTGTACACAGCTGTACTGATATAGTTGTATATAGTTGTTTAGTTACTACATCCTCTCTGATGACAAAACCAATTTCCCAGCTTAGATTTGTAATTATTCACCACTCAGCTCACTGATATAAATCAAGTAATGGGTGTGTGTATGTGTGGAGATAAGAAAATCTGAGCACATTCGTGTGGATTGAAAGTGTGGCAACTATTTATTTTCTCTGTTGAAACACCAGTTGCTGGGGTGATTGGTAAGACAATAGTTCCCTGCTCATTATTTCAATTGTAATTATTGTATAAACCATGGAGGGTTCGTCATCATCATATAGAGAATTACACATTATAATTAACAATATGTTTTACATGTATTGTCTTCAATGTGCTATGGTGGATTTTCTTTTTTCCTCTTCTCTGTCACTGCTTTAAAGGATCTTTATTATTATTATTATTATTATTAATTCATCACAGGGGATACAGCTGAGAAACAAATGGTCGGCCTTCCAAGCTGGACCACATGAAGCCTGATAACCACGATCACATAATTCAATTCACAGAATTCAATTCATTTTTCAGCTTTTTGAAAAATTCCACA
The DNA here is from genome assembly GCA_901007665.1 of Aeoliscus strigatus. Taxonomy (NCBI): domain Eukaryota; kingdom Metazoa; phylum Chordata; class Actinopteri; order Syngnathiformes; family Centriscidae; genus Aeoliscus; species Aeoliscus strigatus. The sequence continues at coordinate 53,149 of CAAKHB010003684.1, forward strand.
ATTACCACAGTTTGATTCACTTACTGGCTGATGAGAACATCCCCCGCCCCCCTCAGTTTATCATTTCCAATTGATGAATGGAAAGGGGATGCTGATAAGGTTAACTAGGCTGGACTGCTGAGCATGCTACAGATGCTCTGGCATCTGTCTCCTCCTCACACCAAATGTCAAAGATGGCATGCTAACATCCTTCAAATCTGACACGTTCACATTTTCATACATCAACATGTGTGAAAGACTTCCGGAAAAAAAAAAAAAAGCATCACAGGAAAGTGACAGTTTGCATTAACTTCAACAGCGTTGTTTCTAACATTTCCATCATTGTATTGTCAGCAGTACGGATGTTTCTCTGTGCAGGAAAATTGTGGGCGGTTTAGCCACAGAGCAAATGCGTTCAGACTGGTTAATTAAAGAAATAGATGCTATGGATTTGCAAATTTTCCAGTCATCCACACACCTTATTAGCAGTGACTAGCAGTGTTTTTTTTTCTCATATACTTCATTGATATTGAATAATCTCCATCTCAATCTCAGCTCATTTTATTTCATTTCATTGCATTCTATTTTATTATTGTGTGCAGTGACTTTTATTACTATTTTATATTCTTATTCCCCGTTCAGTGTTTGGCAATTCACACACATACCTTGCAATAAAAAAAACACATTCTGATTCTGATATACTCTGTTAGTTTTAGCTGTACTATGTGAAAGGGATGTTGCAATAGCGATGCAATGAAAATTGAATGACAGGAAGAAGGAGTCGTATGCAAAGTTTGTCACAAATTCAGCGCCATGGAGAGCTCACAGAGGCGCAGAGTTGAACTCCGACATCTTTGTGACACACAAACATACACTTATGTTTCCTTCACTTCCAAAGATTTTAACATCAAACTTGTTCACACCCAATGTTTCATTTTCTCGGACTCACCCTAAAACTATAAACAAAGTTTTGTGTCCCCAAAAGAAGGGCAAGTCTCAATAGATGTAGCCCCATAACACAAGAGCAGAACAAATGCACACACAGATTTTTCCCAGTTTCAGAACAGCAGAGAGATTGAGAGGTTCCTTGTATAAGATATTTATGTTATTCCATTCTGTTGAAGCTCGGGGGGATTTCACCAACCTAATTCTTCAATCTTTTTTGAAGAAGAAACAACTTTTCCCACATCTCTTTAGGATATCCATTCCCTGCTACTAATGTCTGTAAAATCGTATGTGACATCATTCTCATATATTGTCTATGACAGTCAGCGCCACATATTCAGACATAAACAACAAGGCAGTTCTGGGTTCAAACCCTCCAGCCAGCTCGGACCTTTTCTGTGTGGGCTTTGCGTGCTCCTCCTGCCTTCCAGCCTGCTCATACAAACCAAACACAGACTACATCGCCCATGTGTGCAAGTGAGTGTGAATGTTTGCGTCCACACGATTAACCCCAGTGGGCGCCGGCCCAGGGTGTGCCCTGCCGCTGCCCAATGTCAGAAGGAATTAACTCTGGTTCCCAACAAACCCTCATCAGCAAATCTGCCAGTGAATGAATGAATGAATAAATGTTTTTTTTTGTTTTTCTTTTAACTTTTCCTCACAGTTAACATGAAACGGAAAGCTGTTTCACAGAGCTCACAGTTGAGTGTCAGACTAATTGGCTGACACTCTATTTCACCTCATGCTTTCTCTGCACCTTTATGTCTGTTTTTCCAACCCAATTTGATCGGGTTTTGTATAAATAGCACACTAATTTTAAAAGCCATTTTAGCAAAGCAATCACAGTCACATCCGTCTCCGTAGACATTCGTTGTGAGGAGATATTGGATAACTGTGTGAGTAAAAGGACATGATGTAGTCATGGTCTGGTTATTTGTAGTTCCATCAAGGGAGTCAAAGAAAGCCAACAGAAAGCATACATGACGTTCAATTAGGTCTTAAGCTGTTCCACTAAGGCAAACCAGCTTTGTTGAGTCAGGATATAGGTGAAACCATGATGCAAAGTGATGATACAATGAGTCAGGAAAGGAAAAGACAATGACTGTACTGGGCTGTGTTCCTATTGGTTGGTTGTAACAGCAGTGCTTGATTGTCTGGTTTGGGGGACAGAGCAAACTGTCAACATGGTGAGAAATGCTATTTTAATCCAACATACTGCAACAGCACCATATGATGTCCATGCATATGGTGATGGGGTACGAAACCACGGAACTATGTGCTGGACATCATAGAAAATATTGCAGCAATAGGATATTGATTAGGGGTGTAACGATTCATCTTTTATATCGATTTATATTCCTATGATCCAACTACATTGATCTGTGCTTGGCCAGTTGGCATTCTGGATAACACACCACGATGGAACATCGATTTAAAAGGCAATCAATCGATTGTGTCAATACTAGGAAATGGAGCTCCACAGAGGCCCGTGCACGCAATGCTCAACTCTGACGACCGCAGGGACTCCTTGGTAGCTCCTTAGGACACATGACAGAAAAACAACAAAAAACAACAAAAAACAACACGAAAGGCTTGTGGGAAACGCAGAGTTTCACAGAAAACAACTACTACGTGGCAATGCGTTTCAGTGCGGAAGCTCTGATGATTGCAGACATTCCATGAGGAGTCTGCTCTGCTCCCAGTATGCTGGGGTCTGTGAGCACCTTTACTGCAGCGGTAATGTCAGCTCTGCAGAAGCCTCGGGCCTCGCCAGCTATACTTTATTGAAAATGTACTGAATCTAACCTGAAGTGTTTGTTGCACTCATTTTCTGTTTACTTGTTTTTTCATACCCATAATTAATTTATTACCTGATTCGGATCGAAATGTTGTAAAAGCAGAGTAGGCCTATCGCAGTAAAGCTATTTTAAGGTATTTACCCAGTCCTCGCTAGGTTGTCCTTAAATATAGAGAGGATGGAGCAAAAACACAGACAGTTCCACAGGAAAAAGCCTGGTAGCAGAATACTTTGAACCCTGAACAGATCTAAACTCTGGGACCAGAGGGTTCTAGTCGTCCAACTGCAATAATTCTTGCTCAAATGCGCAAAATCTTTCAGTCACCCAGTTTAGCAGATCTGGGTGTGGAGGACTAGTATGTGCAATGACACACCATTGCACACCAGTGTGCACACTAAGTGTCCTGATCTCATCTGTGGTCAGCTGTGTGGCACTCCCTGTAAACATTCAGACATCTACAATCAGTTGCGGTTCAGCTCCAAAGATGACCTGCACCTCAGTAGGCCATGTTTCAGGAGGCATCTAGGACAGGCTTTATGTTGTCCATGCTGTAGCATAACATGTCAGATGATTCCATGCATTAGCACATCAGCACAAGTCAGGGGGCCCTTGACCTGATTAGCAGACATCTGCTATGGCCTGAGGGAGAGTTCCTGTACTGACACCACACAAACACAATGGAAGTAGTAGAGGAACTATCATGGATGCTGTGTGACTGGAAATATTCTTCTAATACTTATAGTCTTACTTCCAAATCATTTAAATTAACTTTTTGTTTGCGACCTCCATTAAACAAAGCCACAACACAGATGTTGACCTCTTACCATAACTTACTACAAAGTGACATTTTCCAGGTTCTAGAAAACTGTTTATTCATTTTGATGATGAAAACTGATTAATTTTGTGGAAGCTAATCCACTAAAAACACAAAACACCCTCAGTGTTTCTGGTTTGTTCATGGCGGGAGCAGTGTATCTCCACTCCCAGTTCAGGCACAATCACCATCGTATGAACGTCATTAAACATGCACCTCCATCTGTGTATCTGTGTGCATGTGAATGCCGACATGAACCTGGGTGTGAACACGCCTGTTTGTGTGTATCTAACGTGCAGCGTCCTGGATCCTGGGTAGGGCAAGAGCTCGGTAAAAAGCAGTGGTCCATGAAGCTAACTAGAGTTCCTCCCTGATCAAATGTGACAATTATGAGAGTGCTTCTGGGTACAAAACTCCCTTCTGGCTCCCCCATCCAGTCTCTCCTCCCCTTCACCCACTGCCACCTTCTCTTTCCATCCTCTGGTTTGCTGCCCTTTTCCCTCACATGCAAGCAGCCCTTGATTTATTTTCTTACGTTCTAGCTTCAATCCATTTCACTCTTCCCTCTGCACTTGCACTTAATCTTCAGGTCAAAAAGTAGGTAATTTGTTCTTACAAATGCACACAGAAATTATTCACAAAGATCAAGCGATTTAACTTTTAAATAAAAGGGCCCACTTTTTTTTTTTCAAACAACTCTTCTGTGTGGCGTGCTGCTGCATTCAATGTGGTTTGTATTGGGAGCTGTTTGTCTGTGTATTGATCATTTTTAACCACAGGATTATGGCTACGCATGAAGCTGATTCATTTATTTGAATGTGTCATGGAAAAACAGCGTTGTCGTGGTGCCTCACGTTTGGTACCGTGGAGCAGCCTCATCTTTTTTTCATAGTTCCAGAAATTCAGACCCAAAGCCCACACAAGAATTACCTAAATACCAAACATATTACAGATACAGGTGTATTTCAGGTTCTTAAATATGATTTGAGATGGAGCAAAAGCCAACAGTTTTGATTTCAGCAATTTAAATCTATCATTGAGAAATAGCCAAAATATCTCTTAAATGTGCAGCTCTCCGATCCTGCTGATGCTACTCTGATGCAATAATATCAACCACCAAGGTGAGCCACAAAGACACATGACTTCAACGCCTTTCCTCTTATTTTCCTTCTGCTATTCTTCTATCAGTTCATCAGAACATGCAGGGATGGGGTGGCGTCATGTTGATGAGTCAAGTTCCATTCCCATGTAATAAATCACACTCATACAAGGTGACATTTACTGACGAGTGCATTGTCACCTCCTCACCCACAACCATCCATACGTTTAGTATTTCTGGATTATTTAAGGGGGGAAATGCTTCCCCTCATTCGACAGAGAAGGATCACAGTGTGACCATGGCCCTCGTCGGCCCTCCTCCAGTATAACTCTTCTGTGGTCATCACTGTCCATTTATCTATTTCCCCTCTTGCTCCTCTTCATAGACATCCATCACCCCTCTCTGGCTTGCTTCTCACACATCTCCCCCGGTCCCTCCATCTCAACTCTCTGTCTGCTGCATGTATCCCATCTCTCCAAACCCCCTGCCTCTACCTTTAAGAGCAGCTGAAGCCAACAGCAAACCCCACTTTGTTGTCCCATCCATCATAACTTACTGTGGGCCACACAGGTTCACACAGAAAGAAGAAGAAGAAAAAAGAAGGGATTATTTAAGTCTTTGCTCTCAGCTGGACATTGTGCTTTGTGGTGTCCCTGCTGGCTGTTCCATCAAAAACCTGTAGAAGTAATTCTGCAAAGGAAAACATATTTTCTATTCACATGTAAGACACATCTCTTCTGCAAGAATACAATTAAAAGAGGAACGCTATTTAATTAAAAAAAAAAAAAAAAGGCAGTCTGCTTCTTCAGGTTTACATTATCTATCTTAGCCCAGACTCCCCCCTCCCCACCTCCTCCAGCTCTTCCAGGAGGACCCCAAGTGTTCCCAGGCCAGCTGAGTGACATTCACTCCAACTTAGATAATTTTTGTTACAATCAAATGTTTGATGAAAAGTGTTCTCTTAAATATCAATCAAGCTCTCTCATCGAATAGACGATTTAACAAATCTCTGCTAATTGGGCATTAATGTCACAATTAACTACGATATCTTGAGCGACCACAAGGTGGCCCAGGAGAGGCCATTGAATAAAACATGGTGTGACAAGACATTTGATCTCAACCCCTGTTGGAGATGAGTTTGCAATTTCGTACTGGCAGAAGCCACCCATCACCATTAGAGAGCTACACGCCCCGAGGAAAGACTGTTATTTCCATCATTTTGATACAGAGAGCGAATCAAGATGAGACTGGGATCACTTGGCCCACCTGGATGCCGATAGTTGGACTTTACGGCCCATTCTGATCCCAGTGCATCAAATAATGACTATTTGTCAGAGCCCCTTGGCGTCTGATAGCAGAGAAGGAGGCACATTGGAGTCTGGATTCGAGCGACAGGCTGTCCATTAACTCTGATGGAAATCCCCTCTCTTCATGAAGAGATGCTAAGATCCAACTGTTTTGCACCACTTGAGTCCTGGGCTTTTCCTTATTTAACCATTTTTTGCACTTAAACTACTCACTTTAGTGGATAGCCATTAAAACTGGATACTTCTGTAACTACTTCAAGATTATTGAATATAATAAATAAAAATAAAATTAAATTGAATAAGAAAAATAAGTAAATCAATTAACCAATTAATCAATTTATCGTTAGCAATATAATAAATGGAAAAATGGTTAATCAAAATAAAAATTAAAAAAATAAATTAGATGTGTTCTGCTGCGGCATCTGTCCAGTGTTTGGAGGCAGATTGGGATGTTGGGATGGGGGTTGGGTCCATCGGTTGGTGGCTTGGTAGCAACAACTGAGCATGTATTGACATTAACATCTGTTATTTGTCTCCCACAGACAGCAGAGTGTCTCTTCTGTGTTGAAAGGGGGTGAGAAACAGTCAGCATTCAACAGTGCTTTGATATTTGACACAGTCGGATGCCGTGCTGCATTTTCAAGACGAACAGGCGGGAGAGCGCGTGATTTACCTGTGAACTGCAGTTCTGCAGTTACTCATCTCGGCCTCCATTTTCAGACTGCCTTGATGACTCCCCCTTCGTCTGTTTTTGTCTGCTTTCCCTCTTGACCACTCTTGTCTTTGGCCTCAAGATAGGTCGTCTATGGGCTCTTAACTAAATGGGATCTTTGCTGAGGCCATTGTTGAGAGCTGCGCCATGGCACAGAAAGCATGCTCCAATAAGCACTGCTAACACTCAAAGGTAAAGGCCACCCCCCCGTCTCCCCCAGTGTGTTAGAGGAAGGAAAGTAAGAGCACAGAGAACCATTATTGACATATGTATTTTTTTTCTTACATGAAAATGATTTTAGTTGTTTTTCCTGTATGATGTAACTGGCGTTCATTGTGTTATATGCTTTAAACTATTTACACCGATGGTTCATATGTGCTTTGCCAAAAGATAATCTGCGGTATGGAATGCTTCCATTTTGGCTCAATTTTAGCCTCAAACATTCAATCCATAATTCATACATGTGGTATCTTTTAGTTATCTTGCTCCAAAAGAATCACTTTGTGCTCACTGACACAGAAAACAACGTAATGCACATGCTGAACGCCATTCACACTATTTGACGTGTCATGAGAGAAAGAAGAAAAACATGCTTTACAGACAGTATATGTTCTATCCGAGTAGCTGCTGCATAAACAGGAAGAAATGGAAGTCAGGAACCTGTCCAAACTGTCACATGCTTGTTGACTGCAGTAAAAATTAAATATTTACTCTTTGCATTTATTCCTTTGGAAGGTACCTTTAAGCCTGAAAGCAAGTCGTCAAATCTCTCTTGCTTTACTATATAATACTTGAGTGTACTGCACAGTATCTGCGCATAACAGGATGCAGGTTTTCAGACAGTTGTGTTGAAGTGGGTTCAGGTTATATACATGCTAATAAAACCTGTTGTATAAACATAACATATGGAGGTGCAGCTCAAAAAAGTTCATGTAAAATGTCAGTAAACCATGTATTTTCTTTCATTCTTTTTATGTCAACTAAAATGTCTCAAGAATATTTTCATTTTCAGCAGTGGAAGGTTTTTAAAGCAAAATGTATGAGAAGAAACTCAACAAAGAGTGATTGATTCCTGTTTAAATCAATGGATACAAACTGAAAAGGTCCCATTCATAAACAACTGTTCACAGTCTGTGAACGTATGAGGTTTACGTGGAGGTACACATCTTTTGGGTTTCGGAACACACTGAGGCTCTGGTTAATATCCTGTCTGAGGTTACAACTCAACTTAAACTGCAGCAGATTTCTTTGAAAGCTATGAGAAAACATTTTCAACTGAAAAAATGTGACATGCTGCCATGTTTCATTGCAATGAAAAAAAACAAAAAGAGAAAACCTTGTGCTTTAGTTTCAGATGACAAAGCTGAGTAGTAGTACATGACCAGGACTTCTACTCTCTCATCTACTCCCATCTTACATTCTACACTGAAGTAATTTGTATTGTGGATTATATTTTGCCACTGGTGGACAACAGAGGCCATATCTTCTTTATGACATGTTCAGTTTAGCACATGTCAAAGATTTATTTTTGTGCACAAGGATGCAAAATCCAATAAATCCACTGTATACAATTGAGTCAAATTGTAAAGCTTGTGCTCTGGTGTTTGTGAAAAAGCCTTGAAGCCTAAATCAAGGTCGTGACGACAGAAAGAGGAAGATGTCTAGCGCTACCAAAGCAGTATCCTTAGAGTGTGTCCTTTAATATTTCCCTGAACATAGCTCTAGTATCTTATTTTTGCCCCTAGTGTTGAAAAATACATAAACAAGCATTTACACAAGGGACTAACATCAAGTTTTATAAAAACAGTCTCAGCCTTGCAGATCAGTGACCCATAAATCAAATGAAATGGTTTTATACATGCAGTTTCTTCAGTCCGCTGTTAGTACAAAAGCACAAATATGTACATTGAATCCCTAAAGAAAATATCTTGGCTTCGTACAAGCCTGTTTTCGCACTTGATGAACTTTCTGCTTCATTTATAATTCATGTCCTCTTGCTCCCTTTAAAGCAGCAAACTCCATGATGTTGCCTTTCAATGCGAAGAGCTCCACCTGTTTTGTAGACTTCTTGATGTGCTAAAAGCATCTGTTTTGTGACATTAGGGACCGTTTTATGACTCTGCATCATGTATTGATTAGCCTTATAGAAGTCTGCTGATGCAGCAGCAGCAGCAACTCTTGCTCTGCAAAAAAAAAAAAAAGAGAATCATGCATTTTTTATACTTACAAATGTCAAGAAACAGGAAAGTAGACATGAATCCTGAATTTTTTCAGTTTATGGTGCTGACCACAGCATTTTGGCTCATAAATACGTAAGAGCAAGAAAAGAAACAGCTGGGTAAATGAAAGTAAACAAAGTCAAACAAACAAATAAAACTGCCAACCCTTGCCTCTTTGACTCACACAGGCAGACAGACACTGAAATGCATAGATTGGGGTATTATACTATTGTTTTGTCTTGGGAGTGTGACACCTGGAGGAAGTCTGACTTAATATCTGAAGACTAAAGGTCTCGTTTCACATCTGCCTCTGCAGCAGTCAGAGCTTGTGTCTGCATTCCTGAGCAAACCTGATCCCATTGGTTCTACACACTCCCAGCATCCCTACCTCTCCTCTTCCTCTGCTGGCAGAGTGACACCACCACAGAGGTTAACGTGAAAAACACAACCGGAATCCAGTATTTCTTATCTGCAGCATGTCAGAGGAGGACCAAGCCACGGTGACCGCCTTCTTATTACAATTTTCAAGTCAAACCGACCATTACTTTTTGAGTTATGTGACTAAAAGCACACACAGACCTATTACAATACCCTCCCTCCTCCTCTCTGAGCAATGCTAATAAAAGTTAAAAGGCCTTCCTGGCATGGTGTCTTTCAGGTCCACTCAGCTCCAGTTATAATGTGAGAAAGGAAACAGTGTTGTTTATAATCCTATATACTGTATATTTATGTATATATATATATATATATATAGGATTATATAGTAATCACTAAATGTGTTTCTTTTCTATTTTTGTTGACAGTTATTTGAGTTATTGTTTATATATTATTAAAAAATACATTTGAAAAAGATGTATCATTGTTTCTTTTATGGCGCCGGACTTTGTAGATTTTAGACTGAAGCATCAGATTCCTGCTATTTCGCTGTTTTGATATCTGCAGTATTTCTTCTTGTAGTTTTTCGTGTTACTGTTCAAAAGGCTACAGGCCGACTCAGAACCTGGGAGCAAGAGACCAAGGAGAAAGCAGAAATAAACCAATGCTGACTTCATTCTGACAGACAGATATGTTTTGCCGTTGGCACATGGCATGCTAGTACACCATGATGGCTTTGCAGGTGCATGTAAATGTCTGACAGTATAGATGCTATACATAGGAATGTGTAATGGTGCATAAGATGGCTCCTCTAGTATTGCGGCAAAGCTTTGTCAAAGCCATTTAAGTCAGTGACAGCTCCAGAGACTGACTGATTCAGGCGTCTGTAATGGAATGACAACAGATGATTAACAGTTGTTCTATACAGCAGTTAATGGATAAATGCACGCGTGTTCTTCAGTGGTTGTGGTCTATTAAGGAAACCGTGTTCACAGGTTCTGCAGCACAGGTCTCTACAAATCTGATGCAAATGTGCACGTGCATGATTAGGCTTGCATACAAACGATCAGCGTACACCTTGTTTTGTGCATCTGGCCCCTGTGGCGATGCAGTGAATTCCTCCTCACTGTCTTGGCAGCTTTCAGCTGGATATGCTATCCCACTAATGTATGATTGATTGTTGGAATAAGAGACACTCCACTGAACCCGACTTTCCTCCGTTCCAACATGGTTAATGGTCCAGCCAAAGGCAGGTGGGTCTTTGTTTCTGCGAATACAAGTACATGCGTTTGTGTGTCACATCAGTGCAGTCATTTTTTGTCTCTTACAGGATATAGATTAATATCTTTGCCTCTGGCATCCACGTATATGTTAATGTGAACACAAATCAGTGGGTGTATCAGCGTAAGTCAGAGTTGGCTGAGAAATACGAAGCATATATGATACTTCAATTCAGATCAGTTTGAAACACATTTAATCACATGGAGCAGCCTTCACCATGACACCTGACTGACCAACACCCCCTCCCTGTGACCCTTCTTTTCCCTGTGCTCACCCACTCTTTTCCTACGCATGTCCTTGAAGCAGTTCATCACCTGGTCTGCCTTCACAAATTACCTCCAAATCAACCTTCCTCCATCATCTGCAGCCACATTATACATGTTCTCTAATCCTCCTTCCCTGCTCCCTGGCAATCAGTGGTTTCATGGTGGTGGTGTGTGATTATGTTTATTGTGAGGTGGCGGTTTAATTGGTCTCCGGAAAAGCCGACAATTTAAACAGGATTATTAGTGTCATACATTATTTCATACATTCTATTCTTTTGTTGTCTCTTGTTTTTTCTTTGCATTTGTGCCTTCAATCTCCCACTGTCCCTTGTCCCTGTTCAGATGCTTATGTAACACTGTAAACAAAAACAGATGCCCTAGCTATGGACGGTGAGAAGGTTAGGAGGATAGAGAGAAAGGGGGGGGGCGTGGGGATGAGCTAGAGTAAACGTTCTGGTAAAACTGCCGTAAATCGTATTCTTACCCATAAAATAATGAATGCTACTGTTAGCTAAGATTGCCTCTTTGCCAGGCTATTGAATCTCTTGCACCATAAAAGTCAAGTTTACAATGGATCAATAAAAGGTCATAACCACATTCAACAGATTTGTTGCATCACAGTGCTACAGAGGTTACAAGCGAAGGACATTCTGTGTGCAATCTGACATACCACTGTGTTCAACTGACACATCTGCAAAAGCTACATTTTGAATAATAAACCGCCTTAAACCTGATATGTGCATCTCGGTCAAGCTGGTGGGTCCGAACTGACGCGTTGCCTTCAGCGTAGGGTACGGCGTACCCTGACGTGCGCCTCTGCAGAAAGATGACGTAGACCTGTGCCGACAGCCACCGCAGTCTGTCTGACTTGTTTGGCAAGAATATAGAAGCATCCTAAAGGCAATTTGTGAGTGGAAAAGTGATAGAAAATGATATTCATCTTGTTGGAGATACTGCGGAAATGAGATCTACTGACTTTCAGTCGCTCTCCCTTGAAAAGTAAACAAAGAAAACTCTCTGATAATCAGAATAAATGAAACAGTAGCTAGATTCAGTGCAGACAAAGAGACAGACGTTATAAAGGCTCACGGTGGCATAGTGTGCCCACGTGAATCCAGCTTTATTTGTTTCAGCAGTCTGGCCCCACAATTCAATCAGTCCTGTCAGCAGAGGACACAAGTCTGCATCTGCTTCCAGCTACACTCACAGCTGATGAAGAAACTACAGCATCAACATCACTGTAGAATGTGAACATTACTTCAGTCAGCCTCATAATTACATTTAGAGCTTCTTTTCATTTCATTTAAAGCATCTAATCAGTCAATCATAAGCACTTATCTTAATTTTTTTGCTTTGCAACAGTGCACTAACAGAATACTTTATTGAATGTGATTTTTCTAGGTGTGATGTGTAATCTGAATCAATGAGGCAGGTCAAATGTTTGACATTGTTGTTGACCTTTCTGCTCACCCAGTCTTGCACTTCCCAACGGTCCCATTGGCAATACCCTCTGGAACTGAACGGGAGTACTATAGAGTAGATTTATGAGGCCCCATTACCTTTTTATTACTGTAAGTAACAATGAATAATTGTTGGTAATCAGGACATTGGGCTGGAGAGAACAGCATTAGGTTCACCTCATACATCATTAGACAAACACCCGTATTAGGGACAATGAGGGATGCGCAAGATATTGGTGAAGAACCTCTGTTGCCAGTAATTGTTTAACCTCCAGGTGAATATGATCATGTACAGTGGCATGAAGACACACACACATACACACACACACACACATACATACACACAGACATGTATACTTAAATGGCACTACCACACAGTTGCTGGATGAATTGCTTATTAACAAAGTGCAATTAATCAAAGCCAAGCGCTGATCACCTGGGCAACCAACAACCAGTGCAGAGGGGATTGGAGTCCAGCAGGGCCTCTAAACGGCCCACGCTGAGCTGTAAACACAGCCGCTGAGTCGTTTGTCAAAAGAACACTTGGTGCACACAAACGCAAGACATTAGATGAGAAACTGACTATTTCATTCCGCTGACGGGAATGTGAGCACAAAAAATAGCCCCACTCAGTTCCCTTTTGTCTCTCCACTTCAGTCCATATTCGCTTTGCGTTTGGCAAACCACCAATGTGCTCCAAGCTGTAATTTTATGAGATATATCCTGCTACAGCACTCTTTTCAATTTTCTTTCATGACCAATGTTGGCCATCCCATCACATTTCAGCAGAATAACAATGAGATTTACCACACACAATAAAAACAGCAATTCCCATACGTGATGCTTTCGAAGGGTCTCTAAGGAACGTTAGCGGGTTGGATGAAGGCTAGTGAAACGACTCCTCCCAGGCGACAGAGCTTCATTGTCATTGCTCCTTTTGGGGTGTAATAAAGTTCCATTGATCCAGCGACAGCCCTGATTAAAATCAATCTGAGTCCATACTGTCCCAGTGTGGCAGACTGAAGGGACCATCAAACACATGAGATTGCTAAGGTGAGGTTGTTCTGCTTCCAAATGTTGGTTGACGCCACAGCAAAACAATGTCTAATCAAAAAATCCCAAAGGCCTCAAATAGCATTTTCCCCTTCATTTTACAGTATCATAGCAAATTACCAATTGTCATGGGAATTACCAACTCATGGGCCAATTACCAACTTTCATGGGAAAACTGAAGTCCTCAATTCAGCTGCTCCTTTTTCAGAGTTATTGTTATATGCCCCTGATCTGTTGGCAAAGCAAATTACAGCCAGTTCTACTCTTGCTGAAACACATTATCATAGCCCAAATGACTGTCTGAATTTGCTCCATTGTGTCCATGCCAATGAAGTCACATTTGCATTTCGTGTTATTTTTTAGCATGCTAAATCTGACAGTGGCACCTTTCAATCAACACATCAAAATTTCTATAGCACTTTTCATACATGTGAAAAATTACAACCCAACGCACACACACAGATATTCCACCATATGAAGTGGGTGCCCATCACCTAACCCCCACACACAAAAAAACCTAACCTGTCTGAGATTGGGGGACTAGCCCCCCACCGGAGCCACATTTATTGTCTGTTATATCGAAGAACACCATGAGACAGTTAACAACTTATCAAAAAGTAAAATATATTATAAAAAAAAGACAAATAAAAAAATTAAAACAAGAATAACGTTGAAGATAAGAGAACTAGGATAAGGCTATGAAAGCTGAAGATACTACAATACCTAAAGGAACTTATGGATTCAGTCTGACAACTGAAAAGGCGAACTGAAATTATGACCAAAGACATTTTCAAAAGCACGATGGAACACAAAAGAGAGAAAAACAAAGTGTCTTGGCTGAGTAAACTGGATTTTCCTGTCAAACTGTTGTCCTCGTTTGGTTATTTTCTACTCCCCATGTCCCCAGTGTACTCACACAAGAATGCAGTTTCCATTATGCACCAAGATTAAAATATATACAACACGTAACGTAGAAATGACGCCGTGAATCATAGTCTCGACATAAATTAAATGGCAAGGACACAACCAGGTTAATGTGACACCATCAACGAGACCTCCATCTGTTCATCATGGGAAGGTTGAACCAGTGGGACCCTAAATCTTTGCGGATACAATACAGTAACTGAAGATAAAGGTTGTTCCCACGACAACAGGGAAGCTATAGCATCCACACCCTGAGAAATAAACTAGATAGCAGTCACACGTACATTTCTATAGGTCTTGCGAGTAGTATGGAATGAAATAACACAATGTGTCAGATCATACATAGAATAAATGGTGTATTAACATTAGATCAGTGCCTGGGGAAGAGGGGGAAGGGAGGGTTCATCAATGATCACAATTCTGTTCAACATTACCATGAAACAGGCCGGGCATGTGTGAATATAGATAATGCTGCGCATACTGAACATATACATGGAAAATTAAAAATGCTTTGTTCTAGATAATTGATATTTAATTGGAAATATGATATTTTCCTTATCATTGCACAAGAATAAACCCTCGGAATAGAACCGAAAGAAAAATACTGACTAAGTGTTTCCCATCTAGTAAATGTTCTCACACGTGCAAATATATTTCAATCCCTGCATTTAGGACAAATAACATGCTTTTCATATCAGGCCTATGTGAATGGAGGATTCACCCACTAGGATATAAAATAGGGGTGGACAGCAGTGGAAGAAGTAAGTGTTGTATTTAATACACTTCCTGATGGGGTCGAGTATATCCAGTACTGATCCAATACTGCTGATTGTCAGCAAAATGTTCTGCGGGAGCATGATTATGTAAAGCAAAGTGCCTCCAGTGTGTCTCTCAGAGCAGCCCTCCACAAGGTCTCAGTAGATTAAATGGGAGAGTGAATATCTTTTCTTTTTTCAACTCCGTCTAGCCCTTTTTTTTCTGTCAAACCCCTGCTGGGTCGCTCCTGCCACTGATCCAGTGGCCCTGCACATTAAACAAAGGTGTGTGCTTGTGATTCCTGTCCACATGCAGAGTGGTACAAGTTGCACGTGAGTACAGCTGATCGCTGCAATGACTTTTGGAAAACCAGCAACCACATAAAAGCCGTGTCTTAGTTCATTCAGTGCCCTGTGTGAGTGGAAATCCTCCCATTCATGCAGTAAGTTTGTATTATTTCAGTTACCAGAGATGGAAACAACCTGTTCCCTGCACTCGCTGTCATTGACTCCATCTCCTCTTTGCCACAATAACTGCAGCCATCTTTGCGCAATGTGAAACCAGTTAATACCTGCCCCTCAAAGGTATTACTGATAGGCACAGTTCCCGTCACCAGTACTGCCGTCAGGTTTGGCAAATCACAATGCATGTTCTAAATGAACACATTTGTGTTTTCTCCTCCATGTATTTTGCACCCTCGTATTGCATATTCATCAAAGCGGACACATATTTTCTTGCTTAGATAAAAGATGCAAACCTCAGAGCGCCACATTAGTACAACAGCTCGCATATTGTATTGGGGGTTATCAACATTGTCATGTCGTGGCCGATGTGGACCGGAAACCGGTTTGTGAGACTTGATTGGTTTGGATGTATCAGCCCCTTTGCTCAATATGCAAGGACATGATGCTCTTATGACATCTGTGTAGAGCACATCCTCTGAGACTGATTGAATGGGAAAAAAAAAAAAAAAAACACATTAAAAGGCACTTCAATTTGCTTGGGAACCTACTAGAAAACCTCATTTTTCATGATCAATATCACTCAAAGGAGCACAGCACCAAACAGTGGTTCCCCAGCTCCTCTCTACAGCATGTAGTTTTAACCTTTTCTCAGTATTTCACATAACGACCTAACAAATCATTATGCGTTTACCATTATTATTTGTATTTGAACAAAAAGGTAGAAGTTGTCATTCAGAATGAACGGATGGATGTCTCCCACACCTATGCTTGCTTTTAATTTCTATCACGACATTTATAAACGTCCACTTCTTATTTAAGTTGAGTGAAATGATTAAATTAAATTCAACTAAATACTGCTGAGAACCAATACAATTCCTTGTATTTGATGTATATGTCTGAGAGAAATAGCATAGTTACCCAGCTGCCTTGAGTGTGACGCACACAGACGTGCATGGTGACAGGCCATTACCCCTAATCAGCCTGAGCATTAACATGAGCCGACACAGACACAACACGATTAGATACGTCCAGTGCAACACAACCTGATCAAACAGTCGGAATAAGAAGTGTTGATGACACACGAGTCAAGATTCTGCTTCTGCCTGTCTCAGCCTCAAACAGTCCTCTGAAACACATTTTAGTGTGCTGCTCTGTTGTAAGTCTCTGTGAGTCACCCCGGGAAGGCAGGAGAAAAACGAGAACATGTCTCAATGCAATCACGTCATTTGTTCATGTTAAATGCATGTGTAGCTGCTGCTGTTTCACCCTACATCCCCCATTAATGTGAGCTTTTGTTATCCTTCTAACACAATTTCCCCTTGACAACTCTTGTATGTTTATTTTATATGACGCATAACATGATTATGATTCTGACCTAAGGCAGTATGCATATGTGTATGTGTGTGTGTGTGTGTGCGTGTTGAATATGCGAGAAGAGAAAAAAGCGTTCTAACGTTCTATTCTTTGGTGGTGACCCCAGGTGACCACAAGTTTTACACCCCTGTATCCTGTGACTTCATACAGCTCTATTCAGTCCACTGGCACAGGGCAGACTGACGTCCCCAGTCATCTATTCACTGCTCTCTGGACAACTGATAAGCTCACAGGCACATTGGAATGGATGAGAAACAGACACTGCGGGAAGAGAAACAAACAAATCCCTTCCAGCACCCGCTGCGGTTGGTAACAGAACTACCTTCATCCTTGAATACTTAATAGATGTCTACACTTTAAATAAGAACTGACAATAAAACAAACACTTGTTTAAGATGCTCACAAGACGACTGTGGCAGTGTCAAAACACAAAAAAAACGGATGTGTCAGAGGTAAACCATCAAATTCACTCGTCAAGAAAATATTTCTTTTTTTCCTGTTTGCATTTGTTGCTGCTCCATATGTGACAATGCAGGTGTCACCGAGGGCAAACAGCCCAGAGCCAGATGGAGATTGATGCTTAATGAGGATGACTCTCCTGGTTCCTTATCACAGCCTCGTCACCCAGCAGTGACACTTTTAATACACAATGCCAGGAGCTCTATTAGCAGCCACTTACCTGCAACACGTGCATGTTTACACATGTGCACAGTCAGCTCCACGAAGACATGCATGCATGTATTAGGATATTAGGATGTTCGCACGTCTGTTCCCAGAGGCGTGACAAGTAGCCTGGTGTTCACCATTGGCAGATGACTGTGGTGGGAGCAGACGAGAGATAAGGGGATGGATGCTTTCAGACTTTTAATGGAATAACATGTTATCAAAGGGGATCAGAGGCCAGACAGACTGATAGCGGAGGTATTTAGTTTGAGACACTACCTAGGACATCTTGCATTGTTGACATTTTTAGAAAACGAAAAAAACACAGACAGGTCACCGAATTCAGTCTTATCTCGAGCTTTGAGCTCAACAGGTTGGAGGCTGGCCCATGCAGCCTCGCCAAATGTTGGTATACATATTTGTGTGTGTGTGGGTGGGTGTGTGTGCGTGCATCAAATGTCGAGACGGTCGAGCTGATTCAGTGTTTGTCTCAACAAATCAGACAAACCAAATCACACGACACACAACATGTACACACATTCAGTAGACATTATGTCAACTCATTTCAGAGAGAGCAGAGCATCATCGTCAACCAAATCATGTTACGAATCCAAATCTGTGGATCAGAGGTCAAGTCAAATGGTTGAACAGGAAAAAAGGAGCTTAAACACTATACAAAGACATAAAAATAGATATGTAAAGAGGAATAAGTTCGGAATACTGTGTGACTACTGCAACAGGTGCTTGGAGAATTCAACACTAAATCTTAGTTTCGATGACTGCAGTCTCAAAATGATTCAAACCCCCTGAATGGAAGAGACACATTTTCAGTTGTGGTCTCAAAAAACCCAGATGCAACCGATTAGTTAAGTCTTGCATCAGGTGTGCTTGAGAACAGAACAGAACACCTCAAATACCTGGACTGTCAACGGTTATATTTCATGGCATGTTAGAAATACAGCTAAATACAGAAAACTGTCCAAAAAGTTGAGAGAAGAGATCATTGCTTTGCACAAACAAGGAAGTTTACGGAATTGTGGCTTGTGGCTGGATGTGGCAGACAGAGCAAGCTGTCAACAGCTGCTGCCAGAGTCCTGAGGCGGCAGATGGTCAAAAACCCTCGGCTGACTGCAAAAGATCTGCAGCAAGACTTGGTGGCAGCAGGCAGTTTCAATTTCTACAATAACCTCACCCATTCTCACCCATAACGACGTACACCCAAAAGCAAAAATTTGGATCGCAGGTCTGTATGCACTGGAAGCGAGATGTGACTATTGAACACGAGTTGGGATTGACATCTCAAGCACATCAAGTAATTACACAACGTTTAATCATTAAAACATTGAACGTTTACACTGCAGTAGAGCTGATTTTCATATCAGATGCATTTTTATCGGTTTGTTGGTGTGGCGTGTGGGATGTAAACAAACTGCAGATGACTTACAGAAAAATTAGATAAATATGTGGTGGATTTAAAATAATGTTTGCCAATAGATTTGTGGGATGCTGCTTGATGTGTTATTAGGGGAATTGTCAGCATGTTTGCTTACATATCACTGTGGATTTTATGAGTTTGTTGATCAAATGTGTGGACTTTTCCATGACAAAAATATTGATATTATTTCTAAGACTTACTCTGGAAATGTATAAGTTCTTTGTCATGCAGCAACACATATGTCAAATGTACACAGAGGCCAGAGGTTAATATTATTTCTATTTGTCTTGTATATTATTTATACTTTGGGTTAGGCCAGTGTCACTCTTAAAAGCCAGCAGCCTTTTGCAAGTGTCACAGGGCATATTTCTGTATTTTCATGAGAAAAACTGCCAAACCCATTCAACAGACAGACAAAAAACAATGTTCCTATCTTTTTAAAAGTCCTGTCTGCAACTATCTACACACATATTTCCCACCATGCACCTAGCGCATAGCATTACTATGCTGTGCTGTCTGGTTGATTCAGTAGCACATCATTGACAAATGCAAATAAAAACTTAAAACTTAACATAAAAAAAAAAATACATTTTGTTTAAATGCACATTTCCATGCTGATGTGATGGCAATTACTGTGATTGGAGTGTTTGTGTCACATGACTCCACCAGCTTTCAGAGTAGGACTTGTTCGATGAGAAAACTCAACCATCCTACAGTTGATTTGTGAGGAAATGTGTGTGGAAAATCATGTACATTTTGTTGTAGTTACCGTAGCAACAGGATTGGCTCACATTCAATCACTGTTGCTTGAAGTACGCAGAGGAAACAGAGGAAACAGAGCGGCAGGATTCGGTACAGAGTGACACAGGCAAACAGATGCAGCATGCTCACGGTGGGTGTTACACTGCAGGAACGCATCCCAATTTATAAGATGAAATGCAGGACTCAGGTCACTCTATGTGCAGCGTTTTTTTTGCTCCAGTCCTCCACACACACCTGAAGGATGTGCATGGAGGTGTACACCTTATGTATGTAGATAAATAGTAAATTAGAATAAATGTTTAATATTCATTCTAATTGTTACTTAAACTAATTACCAATTCAATGAATAATTTAACAATAGGGGCATTTCATGAATAAATTAGCAAACACATTTGCTACATTTTTTTTTTGTTTGTTTTGTTTTTCTAGAAACATTCCTCTGTGGACCGTCTGGAAATACGAGACACTCAGTGAGTGACTTAACAGTTGCTAAGTATAGCTAACTGCTCTCCTTACTCTTGTTTGCTCCCAAACATATCGGGCACCAATTAGATGACATTATTCAAACATTTTTTTTCTTTCTCTGATGGCGTTGGTGTGCTCACTGCAGTCCCCTGTCACTCGGCTTATTATGCACCACTCCTCCTCGAAAATGAAACATTCACAAACGCAAACCTTCCTCTCTAGGCACGTCGACTGAGGAGAAAATGTACACATGGATCAGACTTGAGTCAACATCATTACTGCGTGCCGTTCCTCTCTGGAGTGGAATGGAGTGCCTTCTATTTTTTATTCTGTTCTTGTCTGTACAGTCTTTTATCCCAAAGTCTAAAAGCTCAGCCCATGAAATATCCCATCATATCACTGGATACATATCGTAATGTTGGAAAAAAAAGACATGTAAAGGCCAGGCCAGAACAATGATTCTAGGCACAACGGTTTTATCATAAGTTGCAGCAATCTGAACGGTCATACTGCACCTCGAATCACTGTCACAGTCAGACAACACAATGTCATGCAAAGAAAGATTGTATTTCACTACAGAAATGCAGCATGAGGAGTTGTGTTTATTGTGCTGTTCCGCTTTATGTCACGATGCAACAACAGTGGCTTACGTGAGGTCGCAATTACCACTCTCAGCTTGGTGATTCAGTGTGAACTGTACTGTTGAAAGACGTAGCAGGATCGCTCTGGTGCAAGTTACGATGTATTTGCTGTAGGAAACACCCTGTTCGACATCTCTCCTCTGAAATCCTGAAAACTTTTCTCACCAATCACTGTCCTGAAGAAAGATCCTCCTGATGCAAAAACGCTATCTGTATTAAATCAGAAATTAGCAAGGCAGTTGGCTGACAGGTATCACTTTTTATCAAGTCACTAACAACTTCTGAAGCTAATGGAGATGGACGACTGTATTGCAGGGAGAGAGAACTAAATAGACTTTATACATCAACAGTTTATGACAAGAAGGCCAGAAGCCCTCGACACCCCCCAGGTTTCCTTACACAAACCAAGTTCCACAGCTCCGTGTTGTAAATACATGTACAACCAGGGGTGAGTGGGGTTAAATTCCAACGTGGGAGCTTGGTTGGAAGAGGCCTTTTATTCAGTGAATATCATATTAGTAATACTGAATGTTACATCATCAGCAAGTGAGCAGTGCACTGGTCTCAGCCATTCTGTCTCTTATTCCATCATTGTCTAATGCCATCAGGGTCTGTTATTTCTGTAGCCATTGGCATGAATGTCTCAATGTGCTCCTGTATCACTCCTTTGTGCATCTTGTACTGCATGAACAGGACTTTTTTTTTTTTTAACATGAAAATGGTTTGATGACTGAGCAGCTGAGCCAGTCGCATTTCAATAGAAACATTGGGTGTGTGGTTTGACTTTTCTCACTTAAGTCCTCTGATAACCATGACGCTGTGCCTCCCTGTTTTCTTCCCTCCATCTCTGCCCTTTCAGTCACATCACATTCTTTTGGCATTTTCAAAAGACGGACAGAGAATGCAGATACGCTTTAGCCACTTGTTGCTCTCTTTGACAAGTTATCTTTTCCTGTGCACAATAATCTTTATGCAAGATAAGTGGTTCATTTTCTTTTAGACTTTGTTTTTGTACAAGAGACTTAAGAGGATTGCTGGATACATTTAATGATGCGTTGATTTCATTGTAATTTGGGACCCACTTCTTCAGAAAATTAAATCTGTATAAATGGGGAAAAGTAAAACTAACATTGCTGGAGAAGATTAATGTCATTAAGATGGTGATTCAGTTATGTTTCCACGATGTTACTGATGCATATAACACCACAATATGATAGTATTGTCAGTACTGTCAAGGACTTATTATGGGACAAGAAAAAAATGAATGGAGAATTTATATCATTTTCAGAGTTACCACAAAAGAAAAGGGCACCAAAGCACTCAAATGACCTTCTTAGCACTGTTAACCACTTAGCAAAGAACGCAAATGAATCATGACGTTTTGCGACGTTACCAACAACAGCAGGAATGTCCAATATGTGAGCCTAGTTTGGTCATCTTGAATTCGGATGAATGTCCTGTGACATCAGTATCATTCAGTTATCAGCCAGCAGGAAAGAAGATGATGACTGCAATCTATGATGTGGGCCATGGCTCCACCAGTGACAAACTTCCTGTTAATGGAAGGAAAGTACACACTATCAAAAAAAAAACAGCTTTCAGACTGTAAAAGTCCAAAACGTGGTTCTGCTTGATCCAGGCTGAGGCTCTTTTGGCTGGATCAGATTTCAGCTCTTTGGTCTGGATTATGGTCCAGGGCGGCTTGCACATCTGTAAATTTGGTACAGACCAAATGGAAAAGTACTAAAGTCCGGACCACACAAGGTACAGTAGGTACATTTACAGCAATAGCTGAAATGTCCTGGTTGCAGCTCATGTTATGTACTTGGGAATAATTCTTTACCGTCCATCAATGTCAAATGTGTCTTATAGACTGCCACTTCTTTCATTGTACAAAATGGGAAGCCAAAATATCTAATATATTTAAATAGAGTTTGCTGATCAGATCAACTCGTTCATCTTTCATGGTTTGACAATCTGGGTCCTTTTATTAATGGTGTAATGAGGTGAAGTAACAATGTTAGCGATTCATTTTCTGCAGTCATTAAGCTGTCTGAAGTCAACACGTGGTGGTCCTCATTTACTTATCTTCTTACACGTCACCCTGTGACAAACTTTGGGAGGCTACACAGGGAGGTGACGTGTGACAGAAAACCTGAATTAATTGTTTCGAAGAGTGCAGACTGTCATTCCTCTGTTCCCCAGTAAGAGGTCTTAACCCACAGTGAAAGGTGCTCATACAGTATGTCTGCAGTCTCTAAGGTTCCGACAGGCACTATATTTAAGCTGCTCACCCCTCCCTCACCCCATCAACTGTTCATACCCATATCCATTCACATCCCTCATGTCTTCACCCCCTTTGCTTTCTCTCTCCACATTCTCAGATTTTACTCCTCCATAACCCAATCAGCCGCATTTGACATTTAAATTGAGTCTCAGCGGGGGGTCTATTGGACAAATGAGGAGGAAGTGAGCGAAGGAAGCAATAGTCAGCCTGCCACTCTGTACGTTTTCTCTGTTTTTTGTGATGATCTAGAACTGCATGTGTATAAATCTGGCAATGTGTCTTTGTTCATTGGTATAATCTGTTGGTTTGGGGAGGGGGGGGCATGCCTCCAGCACAGTACAATGACAGGCAGCCTAATGAAAATTGCATTCTGATTGACTGGCTGACAAAGCGGCCGGCTGCATAATTATGTCTTGAATAATAGATGCCCATAGTTACACTTACCGGCATGCACGATCCGAGCCAGCTAATACTCTTCACCAGGCTGGTGAAGCCCATGAAGCATGACTTAGTCACAGATAGGTACGCTCCAGATACATGAATTTTCATATCAGGTTTGCCCCAAACCAGCTGGATGTGTTGCACTGTTAGTCTTGTTACCTCAGGGCTGGAAAGCTGAGAGCAAGAGCAAAATCTCTAGCAGTACAAGTGTAATGCTTGCAGTTTGCATTGTCAGCCTCCATTTGACAACAACCTCTCATTTCATTAGCCGTTGCCACAAGCTGCCCTGACAGCAGCTCCATTAGCAGCACTGTCTCAGAGCACTCACACGGGTCCTTTGTGCAGCTCTGGAGCCAAAGCTAGAACTGTTATGTTCATGCCACAGACATCTCCCATACCTATGCCTCTCTAAGGTAGACTTTGTGTTTTTTAAAACATGAGGCACCGATCGCTTAGTGTTAGCATGAAGCCAGCAAATGCTCTACAATCATTAGGGCTGCTACTAGTTGTGTCATCTCAGCACCTTGATTCAGCGTGATAACACACTGGTAAAACAGTGGTGACCATGATGAATACTGGTTCTTTCATAGGCACTACATTCATTTTTTCCTTATTTATTCTTCCAACATGTTACATCACAATTCACAGCAGGTGCTGCCATCAACCCACTTGTGAAACCAAGAATCCAGACTGCCATGATGAATCCCATGGCTGAAATACAGACAAATCTAGAACTGCAACTCAGAGTGGGTTTCAAAATGCATCCAACATTTTTTTCACTGGACACATGTTGGCAAAAAAGTGCATCATTTATTAATATGCATAGAAATGACAATTTCAACCATATTATTATTGTAAAATGTATTTAAAAAAATAAAATTCATGTCACATCTTCTGCTGCTACGACAGATACACAATGGTCTGCTATTGTAGGAATCTGTATTTTTCTCCATAGAAATGAATGGGGGTTTCTTCCCAAAAGTTATTGTAAACATATTGTAAAAAAACATTAAAATACAAAATATTTTTTAACTTGGCTATGGCATTGCTGTCGACTATGACTGAGATTTACTAACATATACTTTGTTTCCAAGTGTGATAAATTTGTTGAAGGCAAATGAGGCAAATGTTCTCAAACTCAAACAACACACACTTTGAAAATAGAATGGACAAACAGCCACTGAGGTTTGACCAACATGTCAAGAGTGGAGAGCTGAGCCATGGTATATGAGCTGCAGGTGGTTGATTGGAGACGAGTGTGTAAGGAGAGGAGACCCCACACACACACACAGGAAAAGCAAACAGTGACAAGCTGCTGCTGCCGTTTTCTTTTAAAGATTAACTGAACACTGTCCATCTAAAATCTCTCATCTAAAATCAATTTCTTTCCTGATGAATCTATACAACCTGAGTTTAGAAGAGGTTACATCCACCTTAACATAAAACTGACTATGAATTCTAACCCTGTGGATGTGAAATCTTGCATTATAAATTGCAGTTGCGTTATAAAAGACAGGCTATCTACATCTTGAACAGCGGTATGTTATCGTGTCCACACCTCTGTTTTTTATTGGGTCAACTTTTTAATTTTCTGCAGCTTATCTGCAATCTCTCAAAAGTTACCAGTGTAGCAAGTAGGGCATGTTTCCTAAACAGAACACTGTCTTTGTTTTTATTTGATCTATTTTCTTTAAAAAGCTGCTGAATTGTCACTGAATCATGGCATCGTATATTATCGGCTTGGCTTGGAGGGAGGATGGGTATGTTTGGACCAAACGAAGGAATTGATCCATCTTGGGCCACACTTGAATTGCGTAACTGACATACGAAACGAGAACAATAGCCCTGCAAGTGGCTAGTCTGCCCCTGTTGTCATGGCAAACCAGTACAGCAGCCGTCATGAAGGGTCAGCACATCCTCCACTGTGGACTCAAGGTAAAAGTAGATGTGTCTGTTTGCCCCAGATGTAACTCAAGATGATGCAACAGGCTTTAGGATATCAGGTTCTTTTGAAATAATGTGGTCAGACAGAGCGAGTCAAAACAGCTCAGAATGGCCAGCTGAATCTTTTCTGCATAGAAAATATCTGACAGGCTTGTATTAATGCTGTTGGCATCTTACTCCCTCTCTCACTCAGGTAGAACAGAACAAGTACAAACATTTGCCACTTTACTGCTTCATTCCTGTCCTGTATGTCCAAAGTCTTCACAATATGACTGCTCTTGCTCCCGGAGCAAAAGAGACTGATTCAAGATGTATCCTCCAGTGTATATGAATTCACGCTATTTGTCAAGTTGTTGATGCATTATCCAACACAGTCAAGGACCCTCTGATTTGAGTCTGAACGTTCAGGAACAAGAATCAGAGTGTCTGAGTCTGCTGCGTAACCTTGGGACCTTTACCAGCAGTCAGAAGTACGCAGCATTACCAACATGATCCAATGTTCCTGACAAGTCCCTGGCACTGCCTCCGCCTCCCACTTCTGTAACAGCCAATAACATCAAGCCAGGGAAAAAGGTTGTCCTCCAAACAGACACTGTCTGACAAATGAGCACTGCCACGTTGTCATTTGTTGTAAAACAAGGATGTTTGCAGCTCATAACACATTCAGTCATCGATGATACACAATCTGTTTGTTGACGGAGGCTGAGGAGTTATCAGGCACTGAAACTATTCAGTTTCACTGTAGAGCTCTTCCGCTCAGTGTCTTATTTTTCAATTATTTCTTTTTATTTTACACTTTGAGACAGTTCCGTTGGGTGGGGTTGCAGTGTGGTACCTACATATACATACCAATACATGCAATTCACACAATTTAGTCACAGCTATACCATGATACCACTCCATTCACATAAGTCACTTATTTGACATATGCCCTTTGTAAACCATTGTTTGACAATTTCTTGAGTCTACATGTTGAGTGCTTTGTGATGATGCATGTGTGATTGTGTTAAAGACGTTTGCCAGTAAAAGTAAACCAAAGCACCGTATTTGACTTTCTT
The DNA here is from genome assembly GCA_901007665.1 of Aeoliscus strigatus. Classification (NCBI taxonomy): domain Eukaryota; kingdom Metazoa; phylum Chordata; class Actinopteri; order Syngnathiformes; family Centriscidae; genus Aeoliscus; species Aeoliscus strigatus. The sequence goes on from CAAKHB010003684.1 coordinate 79,672, forward strand.
TTCATTTGCTCTCCGTCTGTCTGTTTGTTTACGCTGTATGTTCGTGTGAGAATACATCAGTCTGACAAAGTGTCTCAGTGTGTGAGCTTGAAATGCCCAGCAAGACACAAAGGAAAGAGACATTAGGTTACTCATGTCTGCCTGTTTATTTGTTTGAATCCTGTTTGTTTGTTTTGTCCTGGATGTATTTATGTGGCGAATGCAGACAGCTTGTGGTGATGGAGAAGACAGAACTTGAATTTAGCAACTGAAGTGTGATAAAACGGAGTCCCAGTAAACTAAAACATAAGTTTATTAGTCCTCAACCCCTTTTCAGGTCGTCCTGAAGAGCATTGGGGCTGGACATGCGTGATAAATGAATGCAGTCATTTCCACTGCTTTTATTTCCTTTATTCATCATGACTGCTCCACTTGGCTCACCTAAATAAAGCGGTTATTTTTGTTATTGACTGAAGTACATCTACCAGCATCAACTGGGTTGCTGTCACCATGGTTACGATGCAATATACCTTGCATCCTGTAATATTTCCAACTAGTTAATACATCTAAATGTGTAATGTTTGGCCAAACAATATGCAAATGTACTGATGCACATCAGGGGCAGGTGAGTCTGGAGAGCGTGTGTGTGATTGATTCGTGGGAGGGATTCTTATTCACACACACAATGCAAATGTTGAAAGGAGAGCTGTGGAACCTCCGAGCTGTATTTACACCAGAGAACTGCTTTCACACTCATGGTCTGAAGCGCCAAGCACCAGACACCTCGTCACTGGCGCATTGTTTTCTGCGTCCTCTAGTAATGTGCCATAATTTCAGACAACACCTCCAGAGAAGCACAATTAGACAGCAAGGGCGCATGGTGTGGAAATGACTGAAAACTGTGCCTGCATTTAAACAAGGACACTTGTTACATGGACTATGTGACCGGTGCCACGTGCTTTGGACCTTAATCTAAATAGGGCCCTCCCTGACATAAACTGTAGTAGTCTTAAATGAGTGAGTTTGTTTTTTGTTCTTCATGCTAATGCACATAAATGGTTTGGAATGAAACAAACCGTGAATAACAGCTAGAAATGTGTGTATAAACAAACAATCCGACAAGAAACTGTGATCACATCATAATGTGGATTAATCTGCCAATCTGAAGCATCCAAATTCCGAAATGAACCTATTTTCCACACAGCTATTTTAGTATATTCATATATGCAGCTTTGTATAGTTGATTTTCAAATGAGTTGAAGAAACAATGTTCACTGTCATGACAGAGGGAGTTTTCCTCCTCAGGCACAGCAAGCAGTGATGCAAGAAAGTCCACAGAGACTTCACCACAATATGGTAGTTTAGTGTGTGTCTGCACAATGGACATTGCTTCCCTTAAGGAACCTCAGCCTTATGCCATCATGACTGGAGAAGAAAAGGAAAGACAGACAAGTGGATGATGGGGATGGCGCACAGGTAGAGAAAACTCCAAATACGGAACAAAGAAGAAAACATGTTTACACCTGCATTTGTTTTCACATGGAACAAAAGTGTATTACAAAAGTGAATATTCAGATGTGAAACATCTCACAGGAAAGCAAACGCTACTGGGAGTTGTGATGAAAGTCAAAAGATAGAGCGACCACAGTGCAGTTTACTCATCTCGTCAGATAAACAACCAGTAAACCGTTTCAGCTCAGTAAAAGGCTTTGACTACAGTTTCCTGCCTCAGTCATCCACCTTTTTTGTTTGAGTAAATTTTCTCCATGTGAGGTGGCACTGTGTGCCAAGATGTGTATGTGGATCGTCCTGCAGTGCTGGACTGTGGCCTCACCAGATATTGTGTGGCAGAGAGTGAAGTGTTATTCACTCATTTAGGAGCCTTTCACGCCAACCTTGTTTGGTCCAGGCTTTCCCCAGACCATGATTCGGACAAAAGAACCATTTTTCGGGTCTGGACCAAGCTGAACCAAGGTTGTGGTGAAAGTTTTTTTTTTTTTTTTGCATGCTGAAATTATGTGCAGGTATGATTGGCAAAAAGTGACGAATGTGGCCAATTATAATCCAGGGGCAGCTCTGCTGGGGTTGGCTGTGTCCCTGCCAGCCAGCTGTTGGTCTATAAATATCACACTTGCATACATATATACTTTGTAAATCAAGCTGAATTGTCACCATCTGCTCAAGTTAAAGAAGTGTATCTTCCAATGAGCAAAGTCCTGCATGTACATTAATAATATGCAACATTAGCATATGGTCAAAGACTGAAGGAACAGTATTTTTTCTGTGTATGGGCGGACTTTATATGCACAGATAAAACACCTTTTGACGGTGTATTTATGCAGATGTGCAAAGCAAAGCTGGCGCACATGTAACATGTGCCTCGAGATGGCACGTGTTACATGTGCAAATGCAAATAGACAATTTTGGTTTTTGTTAATCTTTTTTAATCCTGACCATCCCTTAACCTTCACCACGTGTTTTTCTAGAAACAACAACTAAAGTCCTGCTGCCCTAAACTGCATTACATTAACAACATGGACTGGGGGGAAAAGCTGCAAATCTGTGCTACTGTAAGTCAATGTTTCCAATAAATCCCCCTTAAACTCCAAAAGGTAACAATATGTAAGTCATTCCTGTCAGCAATGAGGAATTAGACCTTTATTCCATTTTCAGAACCACAGACTGAGTGAATTTAAGTTTTTGATTTATTTTGTAAAATTGCCACGTGTAAGGATTGTTACAATGGCACAAGGGAAATACAGGACCCAGATGCAGCAGAAAACGTATTTATTTAGAAAAATACACATTAAATATCAAAAACAAACCTGCAAATTCAAAGTAGCGAACAAAAGGCGACACTCCCATAGAGGTGTGAAGGACCAAAAGAACAAAGAATCAGAACTGAAAAATCTCAGAAGGGGTAACAAACATTTTGGATAATCTGAACATAAAGCGCAAAGCTATAGCTAAGGATTGGATATCAAAATTAACTAAACAACTCAGGTACTCACTCAAGAACAGGACAAGACAGGCTATGGCTCAGGGATGCTTCCTCAGGTCATAAGACAACAATCTGGCACAAAACAAAACACTTGACAGGCTTAAATGGGGAGAAGGGGAAACAGGTGAAACAAATCAGGTAATTAAGGTGGCAGAAATGACAACACAAACAGACTTTCAAAATAAAATAGGAAATGACAACTTGGGCACAGAGGAAACATGGCAAGCTTGACCAATGCAACACGGATATTATCAAAAATGCACAGTGAAAAAAAAATGTCCTGTCAAAGATGAGCTTAGTCATCATTTTGGTAATATCTGTCTATTCAATCAAGATCAACAGCAGAGCACTCAACTGCATATGAACAAAACCATTTAAGGGGCTTTAACTGGGTCAAGTTCCTGCTCGGCAGTCTATTAATATTGTGGATAAAAAGGCCTACTAGCCTTGGACCTGTACTCCACTCACTCTGCCTCGTTTCCCTTACGACATTACCATGCACATGAATGTATAAACTCATTCCTGCTCTGGCTTTATTCCCAAAGCACAATCAAAGGTAGAGAGCAGTGGTGCAGTCTTGTCATATCCCAGAGGGTCCTGAAGTGGGAGAGCAGAGAGGGAGGTGTCAAACGTTTTCTTCTCCTCCCTGACATAACCAACCCAGGAAGTCAGTTTCCCCTTCTCCCTTCCTCTGCCTCTTTGACAATTTCTCCATCTCGACGTGGGACTTTTGATGTTGGCGAGAGCATCAGATGTGACATGACTCAATGATTAGAACATATGTCATCATCGGAGGAGTGCTCGGGCAGGAAAAAGGATGGTGCTGGATGTTTGAATCAACAGTGGAGCTTTCATCCGAGACTGATGCTGTCTTTTATGATGCAGAAGCCTTTGAAATGCACATCAGGCCGTCCTTTATCCGGCGAGGATGGGGGCATAGCACACAACTTCTGAGGATTAGTGCAGGAGAAAAAAAAAAAAAATCATAAAGTGCTGATAAAGATGATTTGAGGTTTTGAAATGACGCGGTTTTGATAATGAAGTGAATTCTAGGGTAAATGAGGCAAGTGACTGTGGCTTGAACGCCATGTTGCGCAGGGATCTGTTACAAGGCCATGTACAAATGAAAAGGCACTGTGACTGAAATGAAGGCAGGAAATGCAAATGATTTCTGCTCTAGTAGTCTTCGACGACATCTGGACCTCGCTGCGTGACTTCTGCGTTCCTGTTCGTTACATGAACCAGAGATAAAACTGGTAAATAAACTGTCCAGATGGGACGATGGCAGATAAAAAACAGGTAATACAAATGCAAACTTCATATGCATTTGTTCAGAATTTACATTTGGCATTTGTGAATTTGTTGAACAAAAGCATTTCCATTTAAGAGACTGCAGCACGAGTCAAGATAACGACACAAGCTGAAGAACCAAATAAAAATAGATAAATGAATAAACTATATTCCTTTTCAGGTCCTGACTGTTCAGACTGAATAGTTATCTTTTGTGTGGTATTAAATACATATAGTACTGCCATTTTCACATGTGAAAAAAAGACTTACATATTACATACATATTATAGACTTACAACATTAACTAGTATAACTAATTATTCTAGGGTCTGCGTGAATGTCTTGTCCCATTGGCTGGCAGTCGTGCATTAAAACCATTAAGTGCACATGTAGTTTGGCCCCATGTTCACTTTTCCAGTATCCATTCATGGCACAACCTGTTACATTGGCAACATGACACAGCACATGCGCAGCACAGCTGTCAGTGGCAACAACAACTGGACATTTGCTGAGGAAAACAAGCAAAATGGATGACAACATGTCTTTCAACTTGTCAGGAGAGTACAAGAATATTGATGAGTTACTTTTCAGGAAGGACACAAGGAGGAAGAACCACTCAACACGAGGTAGGGCTTGTATAACACATGAAAACATAGATTCATGATCCCCCTTTATTTCTTTGTCAAAGGACCATGGTGACATGGTGCGTTTTTAGACAGTTTTAAGGCACGTAGTACATACTTACACGTATATACAAATATTACATTAAGTTGTATGCACACATTAAGTATGATATACTTTATTATACTTTGGCAGCGAAGAAAATGTTGGGTGTAGTATGAAGAGGGAAAATCAACATGTCACAGGTCACAAAGGTAAATACACCACAACTGCAGAGTGCATAAACATATCTGATTACTGGAGTAGTAGACAGTAATTTATCACCCAATAGGAGCGCAGTGTGCAGCAACTGTAAGGAGAAACCCACAGATTTGAGATTTGGATGTGATCTATCATGGCCTGACAGGCGTTATTGAATAATCAATTGTCCTCGCCAAATGTCAGCACCCAGCGTCATGTCCAATCAAAACGGGAAATCTGAGCAATGTTTGTCTTTCCGCTCCAGCATGTTCAGCTTGTTTTTGATTATTACCAAAAATCTGAATCTAATTTACATCGTCAATACAGATTCTGAGGGAGAAAGAACATGGTTGCAGATGGTTGGGTGCCCCCATTATGACAGTTACACGTAGAACTGCAGACTGATTTTAATTAAAAACTGGTTTGAATCCATTCTAGCATCTCTACAACTTTCTTGGAAGCCCAGAGAAGCACCTGAGCTGCTGCCAAATGGACAAGTTGAATCAGCTCATCCAGAAATTTGGAGAGTTAATTTTCAAAAGCGAATCATGTCAGGAACTCACGTTCATGTACCTTGAAGTATTTGACATCAATTTGAAATGTGCTGATCAGAGTCTTACAAGACTAAAAATATAACTAAATAAAAATGAGTGCTTATGTGATTTTTTTTTCTTTAAGAGGAATTAAAGTGAAAAATATTAAAATATTTAGAAAATGAACTGAAGTAAGAATGCATCATTGGTTTATACAAAGATTTAGTTGTCTCCTCACATTAAGACTCTGAAATAAAGTTCAGTGCTAATTTATCTTCTCTCTGACACAGTGTCAACAAGTACTGACCATTATGAGTCCAACGGCGCTGAGAGCTGCTCGGGTTCTGTGTCCTCGGTTGCATTTGATCACATAAGTGCCGATAAACTCACTCCTCAGTTTATCAAATCATTTTACTGGACTGATCAAATGCAAATGCAGTGCCTAATGCAAACACACTGGTGAAATGAGACTCATTTGCATCAGACTTGCTGACTAATGCTCACATGTGTTGTGTTAGCATAGTCAGAGACGATGCCAGTGTTAAAATACAAAGCCTTCATTTTCTGCATTACACACACACACACACACACACACAGCTGTCAGATTAAACATATTTGCTTCCAGTGATAAGACAACTTCTACATCCAACCACACAACTCATTTTTTCATCCACTGCCTCTGTAATACCGGTCACTATCAATCAGCAGTGACAAGGCTCCAACACACTGATTCACTTTTCATGATTACGACATGTTAAACAAAGGTCTGTTTTGAGATGTCAGCCGGAAAAGACATATCAGCAGTGGAGGACCATAAAGACAACTTCTGTTATCACCTTGTCCACCTCAGGCAACAGGGTGATTGAAGGAGCTTCCCACTGCAGAGTGTGTTACGGTCCCGTTTGCGCCATCACTTTTAGCTGCTGTTGTTGTCGTTCCGATGTTTCCCCAGTGTGTCATGTGTCTCTGTGTTTCCAGTGCTTTAGTTTTTTCTTGTCTCTATGTATGGTTGGTGATTACCTGGGGCCTGATCCAGAAAGCATGTATTGTTAAAATAAATTGTTTGTGAATCCTGAAATGGGGAAAACTGCAGTCTATGTTTATGTAAACTGACATCATTTTAAAGTTTAAAGTTTAAATTCAGTTGATCAGTAACTCTGAAATAATGAAAAGTTTGCAGATCTTTCCTCAGTTCAGGATTAACAAACTCTGAACTTCCTCTAAATCTGCTTTCTGGAACAAGCCCCTGTCCACTCCTCTGTGTGACACCTTTCTCTCCCATGTGTTTGAGCCTCCATCGGCTCCATGCTCTCACCTGTGTCTCGTCTGCTCATTTGTGGACTGTGTATTAAAGTCCTTGCAATAGTTTAAACTGAAACCACATTGAAAGCAACAGTTTTTAAAAGGTAGTTATTACCATGACTAAAGTTAATTGCAACATGCAGTTATGATGTGTACAGTACATTACACTTCACCGTTTATCATAAAGTGCCGTATTTAATTGACAACACTTCTATACTGTAGCAATAATTCCAGTTTCTTCCTTCTTAGACCATACTGCGAGCCACATCTCACCACGCTGAATTTATCTTCTAAACAAATACAACCAGTGTCTCAAGCAGGCGTATCCTCCTGCACCAAATAAGATATTATAGAGCAGAATTATCAAGTGGGGTATTTATTGCTTTTTATCATGCCCAGTGCCCACATCTGTTATTGCTATAATTGTGTTATACAGTAGTGGTGAAAGAGAATGTGTTTTTATGAGTGACTTTTCATGTACATGGTGATAATACAGTAGTCAAAGTGTCTGCTGGTTTAAAGAAAGTTTCTTTTATATCGTTACAATAATGCGGCAAATTACTGTCGCAAATCCGTCGCATGATGGATTTGTAATTGTAGATTATTGTTCCTGTGTCTTAACATGAACATTGGTATTTAAAAAAAAATAAAAAAAAATCATTGAAAAATATGAGACACTTAAAAGCACCACCGTTGTTCTTTATCTGCTCCCTCCTACTTGTATTCAAATACAAAGCACTCAAACACAAACTATTATGATTGCTGTCCTGGTTTTATCCCTAATTGGCAATTAAACACTGCCTAAAAAGCAATCAGGCAATGGTCAGGACAGATGTGAAGCACGGAGAGGAAGGCTTGTTTATAATTTCCCCTGCAATAACTTTCAGCTCACTTGTAGTGGAGATGAATCATAATGAGCCGGACGACATGTTTGTTGTTTGCTATAGACAAAGCAGCTCACTGGGTGAGATGCTGATTATGCAGAGTAAAATCTAAATGGTCAGAGTTTGCGCTAACCCTTGCTTTAAATTAAATTGCAGGCGATAATGGGCTGGTAAACACACAACTGAGGATCTTATTACTCCGTTCACAGCTGGGGTGATGGAACCGTAAGAGAAAGACCGTGTTATCTCTTCTAATGACAGGCGAAGTTTATTTCACTTCCTCTTTGGCGAAGTATTTTTAGAGCTTACGTTTTTACTTTGAAGTTATTTTTAATTATGCTGCCTGGATGGGCGTTAATTAGGAAACTGTCATTAATTGCAGCCTGTGCATTAGCAGCGCTGCAGCTACAAGCTGCTGGTGAAGAAAAGAAATGCCAGTGAAAATCGGTCGTCGGAGGAGAGAAGCAGGGATGCTGCTGTCACGTGTGTTCACTCCCACTTTTTGTCATGAAAACTGTAAATGATGCGGAATAATTTCCGTGTTTTGTCACCATTTGTGTGTTAAAAGATATTATTGCTTTAATTCTATTTTCACTTGGTCTTCATTTCAACCAGTTATGATTTTAATCACTGAATTAATTACTCAGATCCAGAAATGTGGCCACAGGCATTCAGATGATTAGAATGGTTTTACTTAATCAGCATGTAAAGGAGTTCAAAGTTGTGGAATTAGCTTGGAAATACAGTTGATTGATTTTACTCATAATCAAGACTTTACCAAGAACACTTGAAGATTGCTTTACTTCTTAAAAATTAAAAGAAATTATCAGTCACATATCCTCTGCAAAAGATTGTACGTGTTCATTATAGATGCTGAATAATGTCAAATACTAATACTGTTATACGACTGGTTACACTGTTCTCTGAATAACATACATTGTGGTTAAAGGTGAAGAGATTATGATTATGGAGAGTAGAATATGGTTCAGTGCTACTGTTTTCGTGACACTGTTCCATGTGGCTTAGGCTGCTGATTGATTTCTCCGCATCTCCTAGTGTCATCTTGCCATCTTTGCATCGAAGTCCACCTGCCTCAGCAGACCTTGACATTGTGTGTCTAATAAGAATTCACTGTGATGCAGTTCTGAGCTGTCGCAAAACTACATTGTGGTACCTGTTTCAGAAATATTTTAACCATGTTCAGAGTCTGTGAAGGACTTAATCAACATGTTTTAATATCTGTATACAATATTTACTGCATTCACAAGCTCTGTTTGTTCCACATCCATTCTTTCTCATCCTAAACATAAGGTTAAGCAGAAAAAACAACTAAACGTCCATATAAATATGAATGTGAATGCAATAATAATTGTGACATTTTCTTGCCAATTATTTGAATACAAATTCACCCATTACTGACTGAACTGCTTTATGTTCACAAAGGTCTATGGCTAGGCTAAGGTATTCAATGTCTCTCCTCCGTGCTGGTGTAGGTGGTTGTACTATCCCTCATTTAAGCTTTCTGCCGGATTAGGTAAGGAAATATTGATATTAAAAAATGCCTCTAAGTTAAAGCCACCTTGTGCCGTTCACCGTCTGTCCCTCCAGAGGGGCCACAAATCTCATTTCCTTCTCCCCATCTCTGCTGAGATGTAATTCTGACATAGAATAGTGTCCTCATGGGCTCTGCAAACATCTGATTGGGGATGGGGGAGGTGTGCTCCTCGAGAATGACCATGTCACACCTTCACTACTGGCATAAAAAACAAGGATGAACATGGTATAGACCATCAATAGAGCAATCAGACATTTGGTTTCATCAGACTTTGCCTGCAAATAACAACCATCATGCTTTGTCAAATGAGGGATGATCTGCAGGTCAAACATACAGAGGTTATATGCTGATTAAAGTCCAAAATTGGCCAATTAACTGGATGAAGATGAAGAGCAACAATCAGTGCTGATGGAAAATCACGGTTACATGTTGATTGGGCAGGTCATGCTAAATCCAGATGCCACTAGGAGGAACGCCGCAATACAGTCTGTGTACAATTGAGTGCTTCATTGGTATTTTAGCCTCTTTTGAGGAATACTGATGACCACCAACAAAGAAAATTAGGTGCTTTATTTTCTTTTGAAGTGGTTGGTTTTGTGCTCATTATCTGTATAATATTTCTATTTGGTTTATTCTTGCCTGTCTTGCCTGTTTGCCTGAGTTGTTTTCTTTTAGACTCTGATTCAATGTACAACATTTTGTGAACTAAAACTCTTTACTTTCTCATTTTAGGTGATTAATTTTGAGTATCCTCTATACGTGACAAGAATGTCCACGTAGGGAACGGGTGTCAAGATTATCTGCAGTCAAGTGTCTAATTGGGAACGACTCAATGATGTAAATGTGATCTTTGATATAAGATATGGGTTGGATTTTAGACGTGCACCTTTCACATGGCAGACCACACTCAGGCCTTCATGATGACAAATAGGGATCAGCGTTGGCGTGAAAAGAACTGCAGACCAAAACAAAAACAAAATATAGTGGAGCTGTATAGATGCTGAGTGCTGACACAAAAATGGGATTAAATGTATCACAAAATGTCGATCAAAACCGCATAGATCCCAGCCCCCACCCCGACCTCAAGAAAAGAACAAAAAACATAATTTCCAATATTCAATAATATTCAATTCTGATATTAGAGTGGAAAATCATGTTAGAGAGAGAGAGAGAGAATCATTCCGGATTTCCCTTTTCTGCATTAGATTTACTTTTATCTAAAGGGCGATTTAATCAGAGGAGTAAGCGCCTGTTATCCCTCAGCTCCCCCTCCTCCTCTCTTCCTGTCATTTTTTTTTTTTTTTTGAACTTCCTTTATTACATGACGATGCTTTGTTCTATTACTTTGCACACAGAGAAAAAAACAAAGAAAAAAGTTGTGGGAAGTGAGTTGGTTCTGTCAGCCGCCTGACAGACTCCCTCTGATGTGACATTAAATTAATACAAACAAATGTGGTGTGTGAAGATAGAGCACTTTAAAGGAGTTGAGAGGGCACAAGAAAAATCCTGTTCCTCCAACTCAGTTCGGTGACTTTTTTCTTCCTCTTTGGAGCAAGTGCTGTTTGTTGTGTGTCTGTGTGCACAGACGTGTGTTTGAGTACCTCACCTCTGCAGAGTTTAAATCCTTTAAATCCTCCACTGTTGGATGCTGGCTTGTCTGCCTGTACTGTGGTATAAAGATGATTCCACACAGCTGCAGCTGGCGCCTGTACTTTGTGGACGAGCTCCAACCACGCATCCACTTACACACATAAAACATGGCAAAAGTTTGCAGGTCTTGCTGGCATCTAGAGAGGATCTGGCAGCAAGTGCATACCGAAATGCAACTGCATGCAATTGGGTCACACTACAACAAATCAGAGTAACGAACAAGGTGACGTTACCAGAGTGATGTGTCAATGGCAGTTTGTTTCAGAGAAGTCAGACTTCATTTATATAGTGCCAACTCACAATAAGAGCTGTGAACTGAAACCCTCGGGCAGCTCCAAGGGTACATGTGGTTGGCCTGTGGTGAAACAAGAAAGCAACGGAGACAAACAGACAGAGATGTACAAGATGGGGGTGGGGGGGGGGATGGAGCATCACAGCAGCATCGTCATCCTGTTAAGCCCCGCCCACAGCCTCTGTACTTGTCTCTGTGCCCGCCGATATCCGATAGCCCACTGTGATTGGTCATCAGTGATATTTAGCATCGTTAATGAGCTCTGGATGGATCCAAATCCAAATTCGCTGCCGGGATGTTCCAGATTTCCTGCAGTTAAAAGCACTTTCCACTCATTTCCCTGCTGCCCCACAGATGTTTGCACACACACCATCCAACTCCTGATCAACTTCCAAATTTTTCTGTACACATTCCAAGCCTCCCACAACGTCAGCCCCTTGTATTTGTCTGACCTCCTCTCTCCACCTCACTGTCCCTTCTGCCCGTCAGACCATTGTGGAACACAGGACAGATTCATGTCCTGTTCACAATCACCTACTCGTCTTTTTTTTTTCATTCTTCTTCTTATTGTTATTACATTCATTTGTAAAAAAAAATAATTTGTATTATTTTGTTTTTTTTGTTTTGTTTGTATTATTAATTTGCTGTGGTGTCCTTGAGTGTTGAGAAAGGCGCCTACAAATAAATTGTATTATTATTACTATTACACACGCACTGCTCTCCATTCCTATAATTATGTTTTTGTTTACAGAGTATATGTATAACTGCAAATGGGCTTATATCACCAAACAAATATCTCGACTTCATTTGCAAACATCTGCGTGGGACTGAAATGGAAAATGCTCTTCTGTACGTGGATAGTTCACAGAAATGCTCTCAATCAAAAGTGGATTCTGAACTTTCCAACAACTGTCCAGCTTTGCTGCAGGGAAAAACATGAATCTGTGCTGTCCCACTGAAGTCCACTGAAGCTGCACTTCAACAGGTTTTCAAGAATCCTACTGCAATGTTCGTCATTCCCCACCTTGCTCCAGTATATTGGCGTTTTGCCGGATCCGATCCCAGTTGTCATTGGGCGAAAGGCAGGGTCGACCCTGGACGAGTCACCAGCTCATTGCAGGGACACATGAAGGACAGAAAAACATTCACACTCACATTCACACCTACGTGCAGCGTAGAAGAAAAAAACATTAGCATGCTTTTAGAGGGGGGAGGAGGTCGGAGTACTCAGAGAGAGGATGTGAAGAGCTTGAAAACTACACACAGAGGGAGGAATCACCTCGCTGTGAGATGACAGTGTTCACTACTGGACCACTGTGTCTCCATTGTAGGAATTTCTGAGAAGAAATCAGATGAACTGTGATATATTGCTGATTCTGTTGACTATGTATTTGTACTAAATACAACAGTACATATTTGATCTTTTATGTCATGAAATGTTCAGAGGTTTCCTTGCAGTCTTAGAACAATCACCAGTCGCTTCCGACACACACACACACACACACACACACACACACACACACACACAGAATGACCTTTATGTCTTCTCATTAAACCCTCCATCATCCCATATACATCCAGCAGCTAGTGATGCTAGGGAGCTGAGGCCTTCAAGCTCATCTGTCCCTATGGAGGAGGCCCCACAACAATCTGGCGGCCTCACATCCATCATACCTGACCACCACTCGCTGAACATTATCCGACGCACATTTTAGATGACATGATTTAACCTAAGATTTCTGACAGAACTCCTTTTCTCAGATATGCACTACTGATGTATGTAAAAGCAGCTATTCCTACAGAATAGATGCATGCAATTATTGTAAATGTTCTCACCCATTATTGAAAGGTCACATTGAATGAATACAATAATGAGCCTCCATCATAGGGAATTTTTCAATGTAACCCATAAACATTTGGTGCTTTGTCTTCATCTCGTTCCCCATCTGCCTGGCAGCTATTACTCATGCAAGTCTGCAGTACTTGTCCACATGTGAACTGTTCAATGTGCAAATGAAGGCTGACTGGCCTTCTTTCTCCATGTCATGAAGATACATTAATGACATGAAACAGTCTTTACTTTAGACAATATTTTGATCTTCAAAGAAACATATTTTGCTTCAGCTATAGTCACAGTGTTGTACGCATCATGTAGCTTCCCCTTTTCTCCAGAAGAGCCCCATAAAAGTTCAGCAGTTTCTGTGTCTTATAATGTGTCTGAAAGAGACATGATAATATCATAATAATACAATATCACGCACAATTCCTTGTAATTCGATGTAGTACATGTCATTTGATATGCGAGCGTCCACTATGAAAGGAATCACGACCTCGATGAAAGGAAACGGATGTGTATGAGCCTTTAAAGAGGTCCTTCTTTACGAGGAGGGGAAATGAATCGTCCCTCACTGGCTCCGACTTTCATGTTTACAGAGAAGCGTCATCCCGTGGTGAAATTATTATAGCGTGCTGGGATCCTCTTCTGAAGAACGAGACAGTGACTCGGGATGAAAATGCTTCATTTAGAAGAGAGATTAACTGGAGTCTCACAAAAGGCAACAATGAAAGATCAGTGTTCAAATAACATCTCGATTCTGAGGGACATGGATATTATTAACACATTACAGTGTCTAAGTATCTTTTTCAGTTCCCTGACTTAAGCACTCGTCCACAAAGTATCAGAACCTTCATCTAGTTTAAATGCACCCCCCCCCCCCCCCCCCCCCTTTGTTTTTT